>CM052144.1:6574136-6677274 GCA_028454255.1 Halictus ligatus | reverse complement strand
TATATATATATATTAATGTATATGTAATCGCTACGTAAGGACCGGTTTTGCCCCTCGGCGTTCTGTGTTTGTGTGTTTGTGTGTGTCTGTGTATACATAGCTCAGCTAAATCGGAATCGGCAGGAATATATTTGCGTTCGCGCGACTTTCACCGCGACGGGTCGAGAGCTGATTTCGTGGAAGTTTTCTCCTGGCGGGGCGTGTGTGCGCGTTCTTCGGTCGCGATCGAATCGATTCGACGCTGAAGGTACGAGAGGGCGCGGGAGCTTTTCCGCTAGTAATTACCGCGAATCGACTCGCGAGATACGCGCGCGTCGAACGGAGGCGCGGAGGCTGCTCCCCGAGAAAGCGGTTTCGCGATAGAGAGATAGAGAGAGAGAGCTGCTCGAAAGAACGCTAGGAATTCGTGTCTACTCGTCGCAGTGACATGAAGCCGTTTTGTCCGTTGGGACAGTATAGAATTTGGCTGACAAGAGTTTCGACCTGCTGCGACCTGTTGGCCCGAGTAAAAAACGGGCCGAAAATTTGCAAGATTACAGAGGCGTATGTTGTCCAGGTTGCTCCGTTTTACGTTATGTGTCATCGCGAGTCATTGTTCTCGGGTCTCGCTCGCGGTCAGCCAATCTTATACGTCTCCCCAACGATCGTGGACAATAATGTTTCTCGTGGACGTAAAGCGAGTTTCATCGTGTGTGCTTTTCTTTCCGTTTTTCCTCTTTTTTCCCCCGGTGATAGCGCAGGTAACGTTTCGAAACCCGTTTCGAACGTTCCCCCTCGTTGGAACAATTCCGAAAAGAAAAAAGCGTTTCCGAATTCGCCTGCTCGATCGCGCGCTGCTCGATGCCTCGAGAAGCGCGTGCAGGGGGTGGGTCTTTCGAATGAGACGATTCTCTCCCTCGATGTTCGCGGAAGTAGAGCGCACCCTTTGTCGGGGTGACCACCGAGAATCTGGCATCGGGAATATCGGCAACGAATCTAAATACAATGTTTCTCCTGTTCGGATCCCCGCCAAACGAGCCCGATCGGGTTCGATCGGTCAGGATGGACGAGAAAATCCTCGACGGATTTGATCGATCGGCGGAACTCCTCGGGGGTTGTTCTCGCCATTCAAAGACGGTCGTGTAGCACGGGCGGTTATCGAGTAGAAAAAAGTCTGTCACAAAATATCGTTTTATCTCTATGGATGATAATTAGCGCGCGTACGGGGACAGTTATGCGACAGCGGTGCGGCATTTCTTTATTTTTTTTCTTCATTTCTTTTCTTTTCTTTTCTTTCTTTCTATATCTTTTAAACACTAGTTTCTGTTCGTTCGGATGACACTCTCTGGATCACTTTTCTTTTCTCGGTCTTCGTTATACTCGGTTGTCTGCTCGAGGAGAGAACGCGCCGGTTCTGGACTTTTGTTGGACGCAAATCGACGCCCGTTCTTACCGCATGATTATATGCCGTTTTTGAGCATCGTGTTCTATCTCTGGTTCAGTCCGTGATAATTCCTGTAGCTACGTTAGTATTCTAGAGTTCGCGGTTTATTATAATTCTTGGTTTTCCTTGATCGCCCGCTTCCTACCCCTTCGTTCTTCTTCTTGTTAGTTGCTGAGAGAATATTGGCTGTTCGGTAACTTTAATAGGCTCCGTAGAAGCCTTATCCCCCTTTCTTCTTCCCTTTCCTCTTCTTCTTCTTCTTCTTTCTCCTCTTCCCCTACTCGTTTCTATCTTGCTCTCTTCATCGTCTCCGTTCCTCCGTTTTCTCTCGTTCCCGATCTTGGGTCACTTTAGTGCGGTTTCCACGAGATGTTGTTCAGACCTTGAAAGTGCCGCTTCAGACTGCCGCCGTCGGCCCAGGAAGAGTTGAGATACTCGTCGTCATCGGCTTGCTCGAGTTTCTGAAACAAGCGTGTCGATACTGGTCAATAGGGCGTGACAATGTTCGCTGTCGAAAGAACTATGTCTTCTAGTACAACGTATGCTAAAAAATTCGAGGGTTATCGTATGCGACGTGGATGATACTTTAGGACAGGTCAGCCTGCGGCTCGCGAGCCACAGACCACTCCCCTCCCTTCTCCCGGCTCTCCCCACCAAACTTCCGTGGAGTGGGGAGGTACACTACCGTTCATAAGTAATCTGACAGCTTTTCAAGCGGAATAACTTTTTCTAAATTGGTCCAAATGACTTGAATCTTTTTTTGCTGTTTGACCAACTAGTTTGCCAGGGAATGACTAAATAAACATTTTGCTAGATTGAAATTAGTTGGAATGATAAAAAGAATGAAAAGTTAGAGCCTATAACGATAATTTAAAAAATGCTTTCTGTTGAAAATTTACAATACAAACGTTTCAAGATGAGAGTTTAAGGGTGAAGTGATTTCATAATTCTGGATTAAAATGGTTCCGACCGCCTCCGAAATAAAATCAACGGAAGAAACGGGATATAATCCCAGCATCTGGGATATGAAACGATTGCTATATTTCCAGTCGAAGCGGCAACATCAGATGCCTTAATGTTTATCAGGCGCATGCTCTACTTGCCGCTCGCATCGAAACCAATCCAACGCGAAGCGGCAGGGTGTTATTGATCAAAGTGTACACACGTTGTTCGGTGTCGAAAATCATGAAAATCGTAGACAGCATCGATTGTTTATTGGACTACCGATACCCGGACTCCTGACACGGTGTTCGACATTTTTTCGGAACGAATTGTCAATAAAATCGGTGTTCACGTTGATCAAATAAATCTATGCGAATCTGTATTAACCAGAGAAGTGTGATACAAGACGGAGTTATAAGAAAGTTCCCAGAAGGCCGCTCTAAAGCCCAACGGGGACAGCATTATCGATCGCGTAACACTAACGAGCAATTTTGTTTATTAACGCGACTATTTCGAGGATCATGAACATCAGAAATTTGACTGGTTTGTCACGCAACGGTGTGCAAACTATTTTCTTGTTAAATAATTTTCAATATGAATTATTAATCGTCGTAGCATTTTGTTATGAAGGTTGGGGTCGTGCTCGCGAGATGGGCTGTTGCATAATGTCGCAGAATTTGATGAGAGAATAGTGACAGGATATTTGTATAAAAGGCAGTTTCGAGATAAAAACAATATGGGTCGTTCGAGTTAACAAGACCATGGCGGTGGGGGTTAGGCCAGAATCGATGCTCGTGTCCTTGCTTAGCCTCACGCATCCCATACAAAGGTGGATTCATATATAAAACGTACACGTATATAGGCGTTTGCTATTGTCGAGTGGACATTGGCTTAGGTATCCGTGATCTGCTATAAAGATTAGATGGGAGATGTCATTGTCGATTTATAGAAAGGAGCACGTACGCCAACTTCAATTAATTTATAACACGACGCCATTATGGCATTTAAAAGGTAAAGATCGTCGCGACTATAAACACGGTTCCACTAAAATAGATACTTTGTACAATCGTAAATTTGCACATGGTGTCACAGGTAATATTTGGTTAGTTGCTTATCGTGCAAGATGTACCAAATCAAAATAATTATATAGTACACTGAGTTGACAAGAAGGGGCCAAATATTGTTCATAGCGTGAACACCGCGCGAAGTTAATTAGTCCCCGACACGTGTAAGCATTCCCAAAGATTTATTTGAACGTTTCAATTTTATTATTCGCGCTGTTTGCGCGACAACCCGTTTAACCGTGAAGCTCCCTCAAGGAAACGACCACTTGAAAGCACCGGCAGCAGTTTTTGGCAAGCCGACAACGCCATTATCTTTTCCCGCTTTGTTCGACGGACTCCTTTCCCCGTGATTCCACTTTCTCAATAAAATGGAACTGCCAACGATAAACCCGAGGCGGGCACCCTCTATTCTACTCTGCTTCTAAAAGCGCAACCTTCGACAATAAACCGAGCACAATGTTACACTTTATTAAATATTCACCCTGTATGCTTACAATATTCGATGCAGCAACTACACCTGACCGGGTTAAACAATCGCCAGCGTGTACACTGTGCACATAGAACGCCGGAATGGAGCGGAATTGTAAAAAGTTGCGCAAGGCATGCGAACAGAAACAATGATCTTCCACGTTCTTTCTATCGTGTAGTTTCTAAATTGGATATCGATCGCTTTCGTCTGGTTCGTTCATAAGCAGCGCCATTTTGATTTCTGTTCAGTCGGAGGATCGGTTTCTAACGCATTTCAGTGATATTCAAAAATTAGTTCAAAGTTGGGACGATGGACAACTTTGACGATTCAAGTAACGTTAGTGGTGAATATATTATTTTGGATCTACCAAAATTAGTGAAGGAAGAAATTTCTATTTGAAATCCATTTCTTGCAATTGGTGCAAACTTATATTTCAATAAAATAATATTTTTAGAAAGAAAGAAGTTCTCAGGAATTATTGTGCTTATCGTTGTAAAGAAGACGTAGTACTTTATTGGCTACTTGTTTTGAGGGAGCCTGTAGAAACACGGCAGTTCCGTCACAGACTGCGAGACGCCATGGCGTCCTCCTTTTCTTCAAGGGCGACTTTGCTAGACACCATGTCTCTTGTCATGGTCAAACAGCTGCTGCACACGTAACGGATGTTTAGTTGTTTCAGAGCACGCATTTTCTCGTTTCCCGTCCATTTTTCTTTTTAATTTTTAGAAAACTTAACTCTTCGATTATTTAATTTGATAATACAAGTAGGGTAAATTTCCACATAAAAAGATTTCGGCACCGTGACTAAAGTCAGCCATTGGTAGAAAGGTTTTCTTTTTCTCGCAAGAAATTAAAAAAAAAATACGTTCACAACGAACGGAAGTCGAAGAACGGCACTCTAATATTTTCATCGCGAGTTTTCGATAACTTTTTCGTGCCCGTACCGAAAAGTGTAAGTAACGGTTGTTGTTCTAGGGGTTTCTGTATAATTCTTTTCCCGAGTCGAGGTATTTCTCATTTATAGCATAGCACGGGAAAAACTTTGGCGACTGGTAGTCTGGCGAATAAAGTTTTCTATCTCCGGCTGCTGAAACTTTTCGTGTTTTCGCGACCTAAGTAATTTTATACTTCTATAATTTCTCGAGCAACGCCGAGAACTGATCGGCGACCCGAGCGTATTTCTCGTCTGGAACACGGGACCATAAGCGACGCGAAAACAAAATGTATTGTTCGGATTTTCGACGTTATGCACAATAATGGCGTGTCGAGAAGCTGACAGTTAAAAAATCGATGATTATCAGGTACCTATGTGGAAAGTCCAAGTGAAATACAAAAGCTTCTGATATTGTTAATTGTGGACCTACGAATTTCTTAATTATACCCTGAAATGAAGATTCGAATAGCTCTTATCCAACCGAATGGCATTTATTCGAGGCATTTATCGTTATCGTGCCAAATAATCGGCTCCTCTTGATCCATTTAATTGTAAACAATAATTATATTGTTCAGTATCGAACCAAACAGCCCGCGACAATTGATTTAGGTCGCGTTATCGGTACTGTCGAATCCGAGAAAACGGTATCATCCCTTTAGTTGATGTGTTCGCTTTTTAAAGTATCTCGAATAAGGGAAAGATGGAGGTACGCGTTGCACGAGAAGGAGCATTAACGGACTATATGAAATTTCGATGCATTTCGAGAGCCAATATCCAATTTCGAGGACGGGGAACGTTCCTCGGAACTTCGGGAACGTCCACTTGTCATTTTAAAACGCAAACTTCTGTCGTTCGGGGTAATAAAAGCGGCGGGGGATCGAAACGGAACGACCGACGAATGTTTCCGACGCGAGACGCGTCGTTTCGGGACCTCGATGAAAATCGTGACGAGATAATGCGCGAAGCAACCGTGCGGTTGTCGCACGAATGAAAACTTGCCGCGCGATAGGTGGAAAGGGGTCTCGAATTGATCCGCGATCAATTGAGAGCATTGAATTTCTCGTAACGCAGTGACGTTATGATGTTACGACCGTCATTTCGATGTCACGGAAATGATTTCTACCCCCGCGACGCATCGACACGCGAACCACACCCGTGCCCGTTGTACCAGCGAGATCATTTCCAATGGAAACAGTGTGATTAGCATGCCGTAAACCGAGGCAGCGTTTCACCCTGTGAAACCCCAAAAATTCCGTGAAATCAAGGTAAGATATTTAATGAAATAAAAATTGAATGTAGTCCTCCTAGGGGAATTTATAGTCCTCCTCCTGAATTGAAAAATTCATTTTAAAACCTGCACAAATAATTCCGGCGTACAGTGCCCAGTCTGAAACAAATTTGCTCCAAAACCACTGTTTCTAATCATACGTTTTGCTATTATGCAGGACGTTTCACCTGAATGTCCGGCAGTTCAGAGAATAAGGAAAACATTTTGCCTGTTTATGCGGCATTCGAACGAGTCACCGAATGAATCGTGCGCACAATTGGGAGAGGTTACAGGAAATTTTCCCATTAACCGTGCAAGACAATTACTGGAACACATTAAATTCGGAGAGTGCGCGAACAGGTCGAAGCGCCGCGAAGTTTCCGAGGTAACGTCATTATTCTGTGCTTGAATTGCCACGGGCAAAGGCATTTGAACGCGTCCCCACGCAGCCCGGTTGCATTCAATTTGCGCACGCTTCATTCTACCGTTCGATCTTAACATTAGTCCCAAAAGATGAGAAAAAAATGAGATATTTCAAGTTTTACTCAAGATCCGCTAACATTGAAACCACATGTCACTGCTGAGTCACGAAGTTAAACAAATTTGTAGAATTTTCTGGCCGATGGAAAAACTCGACGATAAAGCTAGCTGAACAATGCAAAATTTTTTTTCTATCTTCAAAAGCAACGAAGCTATAGCCTGGCCCAGTTACCAGAGCCACTCTGTACAGTTATAGAAATGATTCGCCGTCCGGGGGTCAAAGGGTGTTCGCGCAATCACGGTAGTCGCCGTAAGTGTACTATCATGTCCGCCCTTGATGTCGCCCGCAATCGGTCTTTCTTCCTTTTGCGCGAAACTTCGTAACAGTTCCAGTCCTCTCGAGTGACCTGTACAGGGTGTCCTATTTGAAGTTTCGCCGCGCAATTACCTGCCAAACTATAGCTCGCTGTAAAAAGTATTTCAAGTAAAACTCTGTCGGAGACATCTCACGGTAGTCATAAACGCTGGACGCGCTTCCGAGGTTTCAAGGTGACCTCTGTTCTCTTTTCCACGGAACCGTATCTTTTTATTCAGGTAAGCGCGTGGACGATCAGAGGTCATTCAAGGTCATTTCACCGTGGAAGACGTCTCCCAGCGAAAGAGAGTAAAATTCTTTGGAAGTATTGTTTACGACAAGCTACAGTTTGGGGAATGATTTCGCGGGGAACTTCTATTGTCGCCTAAATTCACAAAATCGTCCACGCGCCACCGGAGTGTAGGTCATGCTGCGAAACGAGCGCCGCAAACATGCGGTGGAAAAGACTGTCGCGCGCAAGGATTAAATCGTGTACGAGGTAAGCCGGTCGATCGTCGCTCAGGAAATCTCGAAGCCATAGATCCGATTCGATAGGGGGCTGCGGAGCTAATCGAATTCCGCGCGCGCGCCGCACCGTTTGCGCAGCCGGGTCATCGGATATCTTCGGTTTGTCGCGGGCCACCGGTGAAATTGACCGCATAATCATCCGATATCGACGCTTTGGCGAGCGTGTAGGCCGTGCTGCGATATTTATACACAATCTGCGACACACGCTCTCTCTCTGTCTCTCGATCTCTCTCTCTCTCTCGATCTCTTTCAACCGTGCCCGCGAGCACAAAGGCCGCTCCCGATGCCCGCGGACCTCGATCTTCCCATTCGATGCCTCGGATGCAACCGGAGGAACGGGTTCCGTTGCCACAGAATCCCCGGCCGTGGTTTTAGAATGATCCGATCGGCGGGGAGCAAGGTATCATGCGATTCGGTTTTTTATTAGCCGACTAGAGGCTACGATGCAAGACCTACATGTTTCGCGGAATGCGCGAAAGTGATCGAGGTCAGTGTTTCTTCGATTAATCGAGTTACCCTGCTATAGCCAGCTCGCTGCTGGCATAGCATTGCGGCCGGTAATTTGGCGAACTATGAACGTGAACGCGCCGAAGTATGCGCACCGCGACACCAGAACTGCATGCGATTGGCCCCTTTCCGTAGCCACGATTGGGACTTATTTCTCCATAATAACGAGCCAACAGAGAATATAGAGAATAAAGAGAAATATACAGAAGGAATTTTATTTATTTTGAAACGGAATGAGTCAATTTATTGCTTAAATATAGAGAATACACATAAACATAGAGAACCTCGTTATTACATGGCAAGATCTTCACGGAATTGTAAACCGAAAATTGTTGAATTCGACTCCAAGCTACACGTATCAATTAATATTAAAATGTTCTATCTGTGCACGTATTAAAGGGGTGAATTTTTTAGTTTTACACTGCTGAACCCAGTTCCAACAAAATCCCCTTCTTGTTAGAACATCGGGGGGAAAGTCTGAAGTTGATTTTCCTCGTAAATGACTAGGAAATTTTAAAAAATTGTTTATTCTACATCATTTTAAGGGTCTTCATGGAGGGGAAACTTCGATTTTCGAATCTACGATAGATTCAATTACGAGAAACATTTTTGGTTAGCGAAAGCAGAGGTTTGAGGTTTTAAAATGCGTTCGGATTGATTTGTTGTACGATGCTCTTTCACGGAATCATAACAGTTTAAATCTCGACTGTTTTTCGAGAATTGAAAATTGGAGGTACAGTTTGCCAATATTTTTTCGAGCCCGCTCCAGATATCAGCGGTTGGAAATTGGACTAACCGCGTGCTCTGCATGAAACCGCAGTCAGCTGAGTGCTCGGTCACACGTATGCACATACACAGTCAAAAACAGAGAGAAAAAAAAAACAAAGGGTGACGCCCCCGGCTGCGGTCGTTTCCTTGAACGCCTTGCTGCAATTTTTTCGCTACATTTATCCTATTTTTTTTTCCTTTCTTTTCAGCATGCGCACTTACCTCTATGCAATCCAGTAAATTTATGCGCAATTTCAGCTTATTTATTCTAACAAGAAATATTCCAAATATGCATACATGTCGGTCGTGTTGGCTACACGGTTATTAACTGTTGTTCCAATAATCAGAAGTATCAGGTGTCATTGATTATTACAGTAATTATAGAAAATTGCAGTAATTATTACACTTCGCAGAAACGTAACTGATTATCGTTAAAATTGGAATTAATTTGAGTCATGTAGAAAGTACTTGTTACAGTTATTAGTTAAAATTGCGCATAAATCGCCACCGTGAAGTATCTTGTTTGAATTTACAAGTGCTCCACATTTCGCATTCGTGACGATGTTGCATTAAAAAAATTATTCGGGGCAAGTCTGCAGAGCATAATCGGCGAGAAAGCAAAAATACGTTAAACGCGGCGAAAATATAGCGGCATAGCATTCAAGGAGTGGTCGACGTTGAGGTCAGCACCCTTTGTTTTTTGGCCGTGTGCGTGCATACGTGTGACCCAGCGCTCAGCTGACCGAGGTTCAAACAGCTCGAGCTGGAAATTAAATGTTCTATTTTCACCTGTCATTACCTGGAAAACGAAACTTTACCTTCGCGAACTAGTAAACGGCGTTTCAGCTTGCGTTTGCTTGAGTGGCACACATGCTTGGATGGTTTTACAGTTCTCGTGTATCCTGCAGTAGTCACTGTACGCGTATGATCGTACACAGCTTTAGATTTTCAACGACGATTTAAGGAAATACTTTCGTTTTAATATTTTTAGAACTTTTCATTTGATAGATTAAATATGAATTGCGTGTTTCTTTGTGTATGATCACTCCCATCAAAATAAAGATTTTTCTAATTATGAGGAACAGAAATTCAGCGAAAATTGATTTTCATTTAATAATTTCAGTAACGCGGAAATGGTATAACAATATTTCCGTAATTTCTCTAACGTCATCACAGATCTGTATTTAAATTATTCATCATGCGTAAAATCCGCAGTCTAATTACTACTTAATTTCATATATATATATATATTATAGTAAATGCGCCTGCTCGTGAAATGAACATGAAAGCATGTGTCACATTATTAGTGGCAATGTTCACATTAAATATTAAATATAGCCACGCGTATTAAAGGGACCTTAAAAAAGCATGAGATACATTTTGTATCATTTTTAGCATGTTTGTCTTCCGTGTAATCTGCATGACAGAATTAATGATTCACGATTGAAAATTAATGTTTACCAGATCGAGTGTAACCTCCTGTTACGATCTACGAAACGCGAGAAGCGTAAAGTAAAAATTAATATCGTACATCATTTAACCCATTAACGCCCAAGAATTCTTTTTTTTAAATTTTAGCAAACGATGGACAAAACATCTAGATCGCTGAAACCAACATCCACTTTAATGGAACAAGTCGATCGCCGGGAAAATTGCTCGGGCACAATAGAATTTCATCGTCGAAACAATTACCCCGGTCGGAATGAATGATTCTTTTAAATTCCGGTCTTTCTGTTGGCGGATTGACCGGAAGCCCCGCAGTCGAGTAACGTGCTTTTCCGGATGCCGAGGTGAACACCACTCAAAGCCACCCAAGTGTCCCGTTAACTACGCTTATTCTCGCTCGATTGAACCCGGCTTGCCATTAGCCGTGGTGTAACGTTATTACTTGTAACGAGCGAAGCACCTGGTTTTTACTATCCAATGTATAAAATCCAGTTCGCATGCTCAGCCGACGTGCGATAAGCATACGATTTTCTACCGTCCGATATTACAGTATTATTTTCTTTAATATTTCGTAATATACTGTAGACAACTATACCGTCACAAATAAACCGGAAATTCGTAATCTCGTACCTGGAAAAACCATTAACAGGGAAAATACGTTTTAATTCCTACTTCAATCAATAAATATCGACCGGTCAGGAATAACTGACCAAAGGGTTTCCGATAATAAGTTAACACGTTGACCGCCACGTTGGTCACTATTGAATTTGTTTGTGCTTAATAAATTACCAAACATTTCGGTATTGTACCAGTAAATTCCACCATTCTCGTAGAGGGGCAATACTTTTATATGTCGGAAGAAATGTTTCGTTAAAATAGCTTGCAAAGGGTTAATCCTACAACCGCCCTCGAATTTTTGCTTATGCAGATCATGTCATCCGACAGCGAATTCTGTAAGAGTTTTTAGGATTCGTATATGGCGGTCAACGTGTTCAGAATGTACCTAACCTCCTAGTCCACATAGTCAATAGTCTACAGTCTATTGGGAAATTGTCGAATGAACTATCGGGCTTGTCGTCAGTTGAATACGAAAGGAGGACGATCGAGTCGATGATGGATCGTCATGAAACACGAAACCGTGAAAGATGTCGAAATTGACCGCTTACCCCTGAGTGGAGTACGAGTTGGATATCTCGTCTAGCTTGTCCCTGCTGACGTCGTCGACCATGGCGATTTGCAGCTGATACCCGAAGCTTGTTAGGTCTTCCCTGAAAGCCTCGCTGCCGGGCGTAAGGGCGCTGCTCGTCAATGGCGGTCCCCCGTTGCTCCCCTCACCCTCTCCGCCGTCCTCGCCCTCCTCGCCGCCCACGAGGACCTCCTCCTCTTCGTTGTAGATCTTGAAGTAGGCGATGGTGAGGTATATCACCGAGATTATGAAAGACGGTATCGGAATCGCCATCGCGTACACCAGATTCATGTACACCTGGGGGAACATGTCGCACGTATTCTTTCCGGGAACGAACCGCCCCCTGTCTCTCACACACCAAGGGCTGCTTACTTTCTAGAAGTGGGAACCAACGGGTCGGGCATTTTTTTTTCTCGGGTAAGGGCGTTTGTCAGAATTGGATATTTCGTGGTCGATCTACTGGCAACAGTTTCGCGCGACTCTGTATCGATAAACGCAACACGCAACTCTAAGAACACCCCTTGTTTTTCGAATTCGAGCAGAAATTTATTCGTTCATGTATTATGCAGCTGGAAGCACGAGCAACACTCTTTTCGCCTATCTTCTGTCGAAGTCAACACGTGCTCGCCGGGGGGTGGAAGTATCGGGGCGACTCTTCGAAATGTACTATTTTTATCATATCTTTCCATCATTTCAGTTACAGAGAAAAATAACGTTCTTCGGTTAACACGTTCACGGACAGTAAAAATTTCAGTGAGCTGCAAAACTAGACAGGCAATTTTTCTTGAAACTGGTTGTACTGTTTATTTCATGTAAAAAATTTGTATTACACGTACAAGCTTCAATAATGTTCTACGATACAAATTTTAATACGCCTCGTTGGATTATTTTTGCTGAAATTTTAGGTCCAGAACCAATATTTCCATTTTGCCAATAGATGGAATGTATTTTTTTGCACAAATCGTTTTCTACTTTTCGGGAACGCATCTATCGCGCGAAGACAGAGTTTGATGGATTTTCGAACACGGACTTTCAGTAGATTTTGAACTAGACTTCTCCGATAACACTTTGCGATATATTTTCGGCCCGTCGGAGCGTAGCTCGAGGGCGCCGTTAATTTCGAAAATTGACACACGTATCGTATAGAGTGGCAAGCATTTCCGGCGGATCCCTGATGTTATCGTAGTTATATAATAGCTGGCCAGCCAACCGGGCTGGATTCAATTCCGAGGGTGGAGAACGCCGCGGAGCGAGGGGAGTTTTCTTTTCTTCCGAGCAACGGCACGAGTTTCATTGGGCACGATGGTTTCCGTTTCCGTCATCGGGCCCGCTTGCACAACAGGCTTGAAACGCATTGTTCGTCATCGCGGCAACGTACGGCTACGTTTCCGTAAACGTAACGGAATTTCAGAATACACGCCTTCTGCCCGCGCCACCGGAAAATCGTTTTCCACGTCGACATGCTACCCCGCGTTTCGATTTTCCCGTTCGCTCCTTCCTTCTCACTTCGTTCGTTCTCAATTCGCACCGAACAAAACATAAAATTACGTTTCTTTAGAAAATGAGCACGTACATCTTATTAACAGTACTTGCTGAAATATTAACCCTTTGCACTCGGCGCCATCTTCACTGCAAAACTCAATTTTTCCACATGTAATACGGTAAATGTTCAGTAATCTATTGAACACAAATTTTGTAATATTTTCTGTAGTTTCTTTGAAATCATGCCACAACAATTTCTAACAGTGCTTCAGAGTGCTAAGGGTTAGATATACTTAAACTAGCAATTTTCCCAAAGCCATTTCTGCGAAACGTAAAATCGAAAAATCAAATGAACTCCCACTTACAATTTTCTTAATAGCGCGCGCGTCATTAATGTGGCAGTGCTGAACGTCGAAGTCAGATTTCGTTGCTTTCCTTTCACATTTAAGGGTTTCGTTTTTCTGAAACCATGGGTCAACGTAATTCAACAAATTTTTGGAATCAATGTAACGCAACTTCCTCCGGTATTATTCATTGAAATAAAGTTATTGACGAACTTCGAACCGGAAAGGAACTTCTGGACATCAGAGTTAATTGTTCAGTTTCGTTCCCTTGGACTCGTCGCAGATGCTTCGGGGGTTGACAAGTTTGCGAAAGTTAAATGCCTCCCCGTCGTCGCGCTCGGTTCTCCCTCCTTAGCGGAGCGGCCGGGAGGGTGGCAATTCTTCGTCAATTACTTCGGGGCTCTCGCGACTCGGAATCTATGTGTCCCAATTAAAGCAGATACGGATCGCTGTGAATAATGAGCACTGTTACGTACTTAACCATTTACGGCCGGAGGAGACACGGTTTTGGTTGCATAATGCACTATGACCTCAATAGGTACCTGCAGTATCGATTCACGGGCCGACGTTTCTGCCGACAATAAACTCGTACAGAAGTCACACACACACACGTACACGTACACGTACACGCGTAGAGACCACTTTCGCGTGACTCGTGTACGTACGTGATCTATGGGCGTAAATCGGCGACGTCTAGAACATTGTAACCCGGTTACGCTCGAAACCAAAAGACACGTCAGTGCGAAGAGATTCGATTCTTATCCTTCCTGATCGCCGTAAAATCGATACTATCGTCCGCGAGAGCGTCTTCGAAAATCATTCGGTTCGTTCGAAAGCTAGCAATTTTTAAGTGAAACACGATTTTCCTCTGGAGCACCGGCATCAAGTGCACAATTCCGATTTCTAATATTCATGGCAAGCGTTACATGCTGGGACCAATTTCCCGCCTTTTTAAAAATTAAAATTAGGCTTTCCCGAAAGCTCCTAGCATTGTTCAAGTAAAAGACGTTTTTCCACCCGGCCAATTTGCCAATTTTCCTCCGGAGTCGATGGATGCTCGCAATTCTTGAGGGAGATGTACAGGTTCGGTGTTTCAAAAGCCATAAGATCTGGCCAGCCTGTTAGGTACCGCAACGTCGTGCCAGTAGATCGAATCAGGGAAGGGAATAGGACGACGACGGGGGTGTTCCGCCCTTGGGGAGTATTACGAGGTAAGTGTGAAACGCAAAGTAGATCCGATTAAATTACACACGTGTGAGCACGTTGCGCGGCCGTGTCTCTCGCATCGGACGTGCGCGCGAGCGAGCGAGCTTCCGGGCCGCGCACGGCACGGCGCAGAATGTGAAACATCTAGAGAGTAGAAAGATGACATAGAAAATCGTCGAGACCTGCCACATGTCGAGGTCGCTGATGACTATCCCGGGGTCCACTTTCGAGTAGTAACAGCTAAAGTTCTGCCCTATGATGGAGTACTGCCGGTAGAAAATACTGCAATTCAGCATTGGAGGGTATCCACAGCCTTTTACGTTCGGGAACAGCTTCGCCCCGGTGAAATACCACTCGGAGTCGTTGCCCATGAGACCTGCGAACTTCGCCTCGTTATCGTCCGGACCGTGTCCGCGAACAGATTTCCATATCAGAGAAAGTGGACGTTGTCGGGGTGTCTCTCACGCGTGCCAGGAATGGGAGAGGAGACAGACTGGGTTATTAGGATTCGGTAATCTAAACACCGAGGAATTTTCCTATTATATCTCGTCGTTAGCGGGGGGACGAGTGCTTTCGACTAACGGAATCGTAATGGCTGATGTAACAACGTTCACCGCTCAACCCCTCCGCGAAATTCCGGTTCGGAGAACTTTGCTCCTTCATGTTTGCGAATCAGAGCAAACAGAAACTGTTTCCGTTCCGCTTCTGGCCAAATAGATTTTCGAATTGTCAAATATTTGGTTTCGCGTCCCTCGAATTTACCTCCAATTTTTGTGCGAATCGCTGCAAGTATTTCAGTTGACAAGTATTTAAGATTTGGGGCTACAGAAAAATTAACCTCAGCTACGGTAGAGAGTTCACCCTTTGAAACGAGTACAGTGTTTTCTCTATATATGTCGCCGGGGCCTGTTGACATATATATCGAGAGTTCACTGTACAGGCAGAATATTTAAAGATTTTTCGACACGGAGTTACAGGAGCTGAAAGATCAGTTCTTCAGGTATGGTTCGTTTGATTAAAGTGGTGTGGGTTGAGTCGCTTGCTCGGAGTGAGTTTATGTTAAGAGACGCGGACACACCCGGACGTCGTCTTATACCTGTAGGGAAGGGTTTCGGCAGTCCAGTTTCGTCGTCCTCGGCGAAGTCGTCGTCCTCCTCGACGTAATCGTACTCCCTGAGAGAGCGCTCGTATCGCGGTTTTCCCATCGTCGTGCTGTCTTCGTCATCCTCGACACCTCCTACCGCTCCACCTCCCCCAACCTGTCCGTCGCTATCCTCAGACACGTTAGTCGGTAGCTTGTAGTTGACGCGTATTTGCGTGCAATCGTACAGCTCCTTGGTGCAACCCTCTCTACAGGACGTCCATGAGCAGTTGCTCGTACCTGGACTCAACGGATCATCGTTCATGGACGCGATGCTTGAAAAGAGATTCGTTAACGACGAGATTTACGGGGAGACAAAGCCCAAACTTGCCGACTATCCGAATCACTATCACGAGCGGGGTTTTCGGTGCACGTCGAAAAATTCGTGTCAAGAGTCTAGCCCCACTGGGAGCTCTCGATTCCCGATTTTATTTTGCCCGAACGGGCCTCGGTTACGATATACGAGTATAGTGCTTCCAAAAATGTTGTACTTCTTTGCGAAAGGAGATTCCCGAGGTTGTTTCGAGTCAGTTTTTCCTTTGCGAAAATATTCCCCGCGGCTTCGTTAAGGAGTTATTCACGAAAAACAAGGACCAATCAGAGCGCCGACGGATACCAACATGGCGACCGGGCCCGCTTAGCGTGGCGTCGCCATTGGTCCAGCTGGAATTCGTCCGCTGCAGCGGCGCTCCGATTGCTCCACGTTTTTCGTTGATAACTCCTTAATTGTACTATATTTTGGCATATTATTCTGTATTCTAGAATTTTTTCAAAATTCTTAGAATTTTAGAAGCTCGTGTGTGAACATCCTGGTACAAGTGGACGGGTGATCAACACGAGACAACGAGAACCGGTGAATTGTTGACGCAAAGTGTTGTTTCGTGGATCGAAAGCGGCTTGGTAATGCTTCGACGATCGTGAAATCAGTGTACCAAGGTTTTGCGAACACCAAAGGTTGAGCTAACAAATTTTCGATGTTCGTGTCTCGGTTGCGGCGAACATTTATAGTGGCAATTAATGTTGAACAACGAACGACACACAGACGAATTACGTTTAGCTAATAATCGTCAAGATAATATCGTGGAATATATTATGCTCGACCGTGGCTGTTAAAATCAATTAGCGAGAGTAAACCTCAATTATCGAGAAATTGACTGTTAATTACTCGCGAAACGGGAGAATTATAATACATATAACGACGGAATTGAGAATTGTTGTATAAAGTTACATTTTTAACTGCGAGTAATCAAAAATCTACTGACCGTGTACACGCGTGTTTTTGAATACGTGTTACCAACGTGTCTGACCAATTCCGGCTGTTTTCACTTGTGAGAAATATCGAGCACAGTACACGCTAACTTATCTGCTATCTATTAAGCTTGTTATTAATTTTTTGCAGTCGTTCACAACTAATTAACAATCGAACAAAAATTGTATAATGCGGTCTAGAATATTTTCGAATTCGAACGTAAGCAAAAGTATGTCAAACACTTGAGCGTTCCGGATCAATCCCAAAAATTATTTCCTTGAAAATGCACGACCGCATGAAGGACGTTTATTTGACTTTTAAAAAGACTATACTCGGTGTCCTATTTGAAGCGAACCACGCAATTATCTTCTAAATTATTTACTATGGAAAACAGTGTACGAAATAAAACTGACTTTGTTACGAAAATGGCATCTTATGATGATTAAAAACGTACTTTAACTACATTCAATTAATAAAATATCAGAAGTGCGTCCATCTGGAAAAGATCTGTTTTAAAAGAAGAAAGTATGTCAAGAAATAATTGTACAGTTTACTTCGAATGGGACACCCCGTACATCTGTCTGAACTACAGTCAGTTTGAAGACAGCAGCATTCCCTCAACGTTAGAAAACTTTCAGCGAGATCCGTTCGGGGCACGATAAAAATGATTTTTCGACGTGCATCATTTATCAGAGACGAGAACATAGAACCGAAAGGACTGTACCTATATACAGAGGAACGACCACGACCCGCGTCGAACGCATAAATCGCTCGAGAGAGACGCAAAAGAGAGGGAGACGAAGTTGACGAGGGAAGAAAAATGCACGGCGACTTCCTCGAGATTCCCGAAAACAGGAAAACTGTTGCGACATTCTCGACGACGGTCCCCGGGGCAGGTTGCGTGAAATTCTTTGCCCTGACCTGGTCCTTCCACCCTGAAACTTTCACGGACGAAAGCTCCGGCAGCGACGTGGATAACGGGCCGAGTCACGGTTTTTGGGCAACGTCCAATTTCTCCGCCATCTTTAATATGCAAATCTTTCGGATTTTTCGACTAATTGAGCCTGGTATATATAGTTCAACTAGCACCTCCGACGATACCAGTCCAGAAACTGGGACTGCCACTCTTTTCTCGTTTGTCAAACGTTGTCATCGTATAATTCAATCGATTTTTAATAATTTTCCTCTGTTATTATTTGCGTGTCATTAGTTTCGTCGATAGAAAGAATGAATAGTTTTGGGACACCCTGTGTATGGGATTATAATGTACAAAAATTGTTACGGGGATAATGATATTTTTGTCGCAAAATGGCGTCAGCCTCGTGCATTTTTCTTACTTCGAACTTCGTCTTTGACATCGTAATTTGTCAGAAATCCTAATAGACAGACCATCACCAATAGCATGAACCGACGTACAGCTGGAAGAATTAAACCTTTGAAGCAATATTGTTAATTCAGCCGTGTATAATTGTAGAAGAATTTAATTGTGATCGTGAGTTAGAACGAGTGAAGTAAACAAGTGCATTCGAAGGTTTAATGTAAATTCACAGGATATACGGAGACTAGCAATAATATTCATAAAATTAGTACGGGCACTTCGAAATTATGTTCCGTAACATCGATAGAAGTATTAACACGACTGTCAGGTAGCCGAGCTCGGAAGAGTATCAATACAAATAACAGACGTCTATGGGAAGAACAGTGCACAGGGTAGCTCTAGAAAGAGGGATGGAAACAACAATTAATAGAATACGAAATACCAACACGAGTTAACGTGGAATAATTCAGGAAGCGACAGCATTCATACAACATTCAGGGTTGGTTACCAACACGTAATCACATTAACATGGTGGATAGTGCATATTTAAATGCCACGGCCATTCCGTGACACCCTGTATATTGACAACGATTTTAATCACAGGCGAAATATATTTCATTTCACATTTCATAAAACGATCAGCTTTCAAATTATTTTTAAAAGTGTTCCTACGGTACGGGCCTTCGCTTCATTGGCCACTGTATGTATAAATATTAATGTATTTCAGCGTGGGGAAACCTATTTCGAGATACGTACTGTACAGTGGTTATAAACACATGTTATAAAAAGCTCGAAATAATAAAAATATGGTGGCGTCCCCCGCCTTAAATCATGAACTCTTTCCTGGACAAGTATTAATATTATTCGCTTTTTAAAAATCAAAATAGAATTATCTTCTTCCGTTATCAATGTTTAACACGTTCGTAGTCCCACGTACGAAGATTTTATTACTCGATATCATTCACGTTTACATTCGCTGTTATTGTATATATAAAATAAATTAAATTTTGTCATTTTTATGAGGCAACGAGTACCAGTCACTTTCAACCCTCGGCAGATTTAGTGTTAGGTAATGGTTAATGATCGTTTCGTTGTCTGCAAGCATCCCGATTCTTGAGAACGAGTATCAAGGAGTAGTCTGAGCACTCGAATCGTGGAATAGCTGTTGCCTGGTGTCGTTGGCGTTCGATAGAGAACCTTAATTGTAAGCACGAGGGGTGACGAAAGAGCGAAGGAGTGTCACCGGGTTAGGAATACGTTCGATTTGCTCTAGACCAGGCTCGAACACCGTGAATACAAAGACACCAGTTGCGTCGATCTTAGCACGTCTCCGTCTAGTGGCTCTTTAGCGGCTCTATTACATCGATATATCGATAACGTTGTGGTTCGCCGGGGCACCGAGCGACGAGACCAATTCAGCGGCGTCGTTTCTTATCGCGATGATTCGCATCGATCCTCCCGTGAATGCTCGCATAATTTCCCCGGGACGCGTCTAGACGTCAATCTACAAATAATTCTTAAGAGCCAAGGGTTGTCGCGTGATTTTTCCAGAGCCAGCAGGTCGGCGACTGATTCATAATTTCCTTTTATAATTTTATAACTTCACAGACTTCAGTCACCGATTTAAGATCCGTTTTGGTTTTCATCCGTCGTGCTTTAAGTTTCCGACTATACTGGTCACATTGTTTGCGAAACGTGCTTCGAGTTTTTTTATTTCGCAGAGAATCAAGACAAAATATAGCTCAATTTGTAACCGGAGATATTTTCTAGCGCGCACTATACTCGATTTTATCCAGAAAGCTCGTCCAATGGCATGAAAGTTCACTCCTTTAAAAGTTTGGAAAACTTTACTTGTGTTTTTCGATTCTTATAAAATAGTTTGCGATTTAATTGACTCGAACTACTAAAAATCAACAGCGAAACATTGCGGAACAGTTTTGCAATGCAGCAACGAGATGATAGCGATCGGTCAAGCGTTTCGTAGTTGTTGAATAATTACACAGCCTGTAACAGCTGTAACAACGATGGTAATCGACATCGACTACCACAAATAATTCGCAACTGCTTCGAAAGGGATAAGGCACTGCTCTTGAAACGTTTTACTTTCGCATAGATCGTCACTGGGAAATTAAAAATGTAGGATTTATCAAATAAATATTGTGCCTACGCTCTTTTTGCGAACACTTTGAGCCGAGCGGAGAACGCAATTTTCTGGCAAATGCGATTTGGCGATTCATGGAGGCGCCGACACGCGGTGGTAAACATTATGACGGTCATGCAAATTTTTTATCACACACGAATCATTTCCTCGTACGTTCCGTGAACTAAAAGTGCTTTTATCAATTTCAAAATTGAGTAGTTGAAATTGAGTAATTGATTGCAATGGCGCACTTCATTTACGGACTATCGGAATATATGTTTTTGTTTAAAATCAATTTTTGATATGCAATGCCGATTGAAACATCCGGCGGCGATCGGTATGCAGTTTGTCAAACATAAACTGGGATGTGAAACTGATATTTTTCTCGGTTAAAATGACGTTCATGCGTAACGTAATTTTTTCCTGGCTGTGCGTAGCGCAGTCGTAATTTGTGCGATAAAACGTTCCGTTCGTCGTTTAGCATTTTATTTGCATAAAATCGATGATACGCTCACACGTTCTTCCAACTTTGTCCATCCCCCGCTTCCTCTGTTGTTTTTCTTTGTTGGAAAAAATCAAGTAAGCGTGTGATAACTAAATCGATAAAATGTAATGGCTGTACAGGGTGGAGCGCAGTTCGTAGTTCTACCGGAGGCGAGTTTGTTTGCAAATATAAAATGAAAATGCAGTAAAAAATTTATTTGCGGTAAATCTCATTCGTAATAAACTCCACCCTCTACATTAATCGTAACAGAACTTCTGAAAAAGATTTCTGAATATAACTGTCTGATGTGTCTGGCTATTACATACTATTTCTACTTACGTCGAGCCTTAATAGTGGCATGATCTATTGTTTCGTCCTACTACTTTACCAAACAAACAAATTGTGCAAGTTTTTTGTCGATTTAGCCATTTTACGCACTGAAATCTAAACACTGATTGTTGTTCGAAAATAATTAAATTTCATAGTTTTCAGAATATGTTTCGGGGAAAATGGTGACGAATTTTACGCTTGAGAATCCGAAGAAACATAAATGCATCTAATTCGTACGTCAGAGCGACGTTTCGGCGAAATGTCAAGCTCATCCTTTTTAAATAATGAACGGAGGACAAGCGTTTCTCGGCTGCGGAATCCGGGATATCTTTCATTAAATATGAAATTAAATGTCATTGCCTTCGTGTCCGTGGCCAGATACGGGATGTTGTATTCGTTGTTGCGGATCGGGGATCGATTGTCTATCGAAACAACCTTCGTTCATCCACTCGATATCTCGAAATAGTTTTCTCAATCATTCATGCAAATCGTATATTCTGGCGGTGACCCTATTTCGTAAATTGGAACGAATCGATTTATTTATTCCGCAGTTCCTTCCATGCATATTCCCGCGTTCTGCGGTATTCTAACCAATTGCGATTTCCAAACTGTTGGATGACTCTTGCATATTATCTGTCTACAAGAAGAAGTAGAATGCAGTGGGTGATCGAATTATTGTTGCCATAAATTTACGAGTTCACGTTAAAATAATCCATTTCTCAGCGAGAGTATAAGGGACACAATTACTGTTCTATATTAATTATACTTAATTTTAAAGCACAATGAATATTGAAAAAGAGACATAAATTTTTTTTCATTGAAATTACTTAATATACATCTCATTTAAATATATATTATCAAAAGTGAGTAAAAGTGAGTATAATTAATATAGACACAGTAATTGGCAGTCCCTTTACCGTAAAAGGGACAACAGAAAATTCAAAGTTGGTTTAAAACTATTTGTACGGGTTTTAGGCTTTGCATAAAATTCTTATATAAATTCTTATATCGTCTACCGAATATTTTTATCCTATGAAACATAATTGGAAATGATTTTCCAGTGAAATGTGAAATGAAATATTTGTATATATATATATATGTAGAGGTTCAATTTCTTACTTCTGCACGTCTGCATTGGTTATTTGAATATTGGATTCCCATCGGACGCACACACGATCACACAGGGGGGTTGCATGGTCGAACAAACGAGAATTTTCAGGAAAGTGCAGAAAGACAGTAAAGTAACGAGCACACAGAAGACACACGGTTCATACCATCATAGACGTTGCTTTCCAAAGATCAAAGGGTTCGAGAGAGACAGGAGTGTATCAACTTGACGAAGACAAAATGATTTGTACCGGTGAACGAAGTATGTCCGTCGTGAAAGCGTCGAGTTCAATTGTGTTAATGCAATTTCTGTATCGTGGAATAAATTGGAAAAAACACTGTGTACTTTGTGCGAACGCTGCGAGGCAATTTTAATAAAACGAACGGGATGTCGACGATAAAAAAAAAATACAAATTACATAAGTTTCCGTTACTTCATCCGTCGTCATTCTATAAAAAATTTTATAGAAAAAAGATGGAAGCTAAACATGTAAGAAATTATTGTATCAATATTTCATCGGAATAATATAGTATGTCCTGGTACGAGATAATAATGCAACAACTAGTTATATAGAAAAAGAACGCAAAGATATTTTGCTTCGTATGTATGTCATACAGAGAATATTGTATTACTAAATAAATTGAAAGTTAAAAATTCCTTAATGAAAAAAGAATAACTAGAACAAAAAACCGAAGAGCAAAACGACTTTTTCGGAGAATCGTCAACGGGTTATCAAAAGGTGAAGGAAAAGTTATGTTGGATGTAACGAGGTATAATAGGATTTGGAATAACTCAGTCCGGTATTTTACCTGTCAGAAGTTGTCGAATGATTCAGCTATCGACCGTATTACGATACGATACGCTAGTGACACAGTCTTCAAGGTCGCGTGGACCCTGAAGGTGGGTGAAAGCTAGACAGAAATCGGTCGAATCGAAGGAACGTCGATCGAGCGTGCATCACGACAACGGTAACTTCCTGAATATGCGGGGATCCTGCCTATGAACGTGTGCATTATGAATCATTCGGTCGGTCTGAGCTGTCTAGTCGTCCGGAAGAGAAATAGAAAGGTGGTGACCTCCGACAGAGAGGATTCGGTGGGGGGGTCGCATGCAACGACACACAGAACGAAAAACGAGACATCGACAAAACAGACGATAAAAACACGGTTGCGAGGAAGAAGAAGGGACCGATTGTTCACCTCTCCTGGACTCAACGTCGATGGTGATACACTCGGCTGGCCGAGTGTCGAACTGCATGAAGATGGTGGTGAAGGCGGGGTCGATGACGAAGGGGACCAAGAAGAGGAAGGCAAAGAGGCTGAAGGTGCTGAGGAGGATGAAGAACGCGGTCGTGTAGAACAGCAGCTTCTGCAGGAACGTCTGTTTCTCCTTTTCGTCCGCCATCTCGGAGAACAAACGGCAGTGCTCGTTTCACTGGTGCACCTGGTTGACGTCGTGGTCGTCGGCGTCGGCGTCCGCGTCGGCGTCGGCGTCCTCGGCGTGCTCGCTGGCAGTCGTCACGGTTGGACGTCGTTGAGGCGAAACGATCTAAGAACGATCCCCTTCTTTCTATCTTCTTTTTTTCAACCGCGCGTCTCGATCGCCATCGCGATTACAAATATCGAGCTTTCTGCCGGTCGACGGTCACGTCTGTTTCATACTCTTCGATACGCTTCCTCGTGATACTCCCTCTCATTTCTTGCCATTCGGTTTAATAGAAGAATTTTAACCGCCTTCGAGAAACGAAGAGGCTACTCAAATTTTATGCAATGAAAATGTGCAATTCGAAACTAGGAAGGTTAAAAGAATTCAAGAACAGCAATATATTATCTTCATCCGGTACTGTCCTTGCTTTCGATAACCTTTTTATGAGACATTTATCGATGAAACTTCATAGAAGTTTTATCAAAGTATTTGCGAAAAATACTTAGAAAAATCCCGCTTATGGTGCAAGGAAAAATTGATTTTAGGTAGACCGGGATTGTCGAATCTGAAATCTGTTCTGGGATGTATATTTCAGTTTTGCAAAAGTGTGATTTCGCAGGACGTTTCGATGCGTTCCTAGTTTCCGCGTCGGATTTAAGTGGCGAACGTGATGACTCTGACGGCGAGGTGTTAGGCGGAGATTTATTCGCGCGTCGCGCAACATTGTTCTCGAGGACGGAAAAGTCGAAGAGAATACATTAGCGGGAAAAGCTCTCTGTAAAACTCGTCACGGTGTGAATGGAACTTCGCCGGGAAAGAGGGGCAACGCCTTGCAGTGTGGAGAGTCGCAAAAGTTCCGGCCGCAATGGCATAGAAATAGAATTATTTGCCGGCGGTATTGCGGGAACACTTGAGCGAGAAGTGGCTCGCGTATCCTGCGGGGTTCGTTCATTGTCATGATAATTTCATACGCCTAAATACTACGGAATTGGCACGTGCCGGTCCGACGAATGCTGGGACAGATCCCTGAATCCCGTAATCCGCGGCCTAAATAGCTTCATCTTATGCGGAAACGGCGAGATATCAACGTAGATCAATTACAACAATTCTCCTGAACAACCAAAGTTACTCAATCATCGTGATAAAACCGAGACTGGAAAGTTAAAACTTATGGAAAAGTCGAGAGCTCTCAAATTGAAGCAGATGGAATCGAAACCGGATTGGACACCTTGTATATTATTGAATAGCGAGCAAGAAATTCGCTTTATTTAGTAAAGTATAAAATGGTGGAGACTTTGAAAGAATATCTGAAAGGTGTCACGCCATTTTCAAATAATCAGAGGAAGAAGAAACATTTTTATTCGGTTTCTACTTCAGATAGTTGGTTTAGAAAAATGATTATTTGGCAATTTTGGCAATTTTCTAACAAAATTCCGCACGTTCAATATTTTCGGGGGATATAGAAAATGGACGGTGGCGCGGGCAACGTGTTAGACGTATTTTTTCTGTCAGGGAATTAGTTGATACTTAACAAGACGTGATATATTCATGGCGTCTGGCGCACGAAGCCATGCAATATCCGCGTGCGGATAAACCGCCGTTCCATTCCGAGTTTAACGCGTGCCTGTAGCTAGGTAGGTGAACACCACTACACGAAAAGTCACACTTTCGAGATGCACCCTATGTATTAAAGGTGGATAACCGTTTGAACTCCCGGAAAACGAGTACATAAACCCAACTTTTTACAGTGCAACGCCACGGTTGAAACTTTTCATATATTGTTTTTCTTTTACTACGGTAATACGATAGCACGGTGTATTTATCTGACAAATGCGAACTCGACGATTTTTTCTCCCGAAAAGTTGTGCGACAATTTATAAAGGCGTTTGCGCTTCGAATTTCTATAACTAGACTGTTGATCTTCTGCGCAAAATAACAATTTTCCACCCGATTTGCAACAGTCTGTTTCTTTCTTGATATGTTTAACAGGTTGTGAATAATGTAAAAGTATTTTAAAATTGCTCCAATGTTTTCCAATCTATGCGAAATAAAAAACTCGAACTATTTTGTGGAACATGTCAGCAGTTAATTCAGTCTTTTCTGAAAAGCTTGGAAGGTAAAGAAATACCAATATTAGATAAACAGTTACAGCTTTTCACGAATAAATAAATTGTTTGGAAGGACAGGTAATTTTTCAAAGCACGCACGGTTATTTCTATTCAAAGCATTTTTAAGCATACCCTCATAAGGTTTTTCTCTAGAAAACAGTTTCAAAGCGGAAGCTTCATTCTCTCGAACAGAGGTGAGTTCAGACTGGCTAAAAAACGTTGCTCTTTTTTCTGTTTCTAAGCTGTTAACTCCAAAAAGCAGCTAAACAATTATTCTCGTACGAAACAGCAAGGTATCGTTAAACAAATCGTCGAGAAGAAATCTGTTTGTATACGGGAAACGACTACTCATAAGCTGGATAGTGATCTCGGGGGAAATAAACGGAATTGTCTGGCTTGTCACCGTTTGCCGTAACTCAACCACCCTGTTATTAATTTCGTCGGCGGAATCGAAGAGTCAGCCCATTTCCAGGCATTCTTTACGTAAGATCCTGACGGAAAATCGGCGAAGATTCTCGATAGAAAGATGGTCGAGCAACCCCCGCAATCTTCCAGATTTTAGCTCGCGAAATTGTGTAATCTCGCTCGATGCAAGCAACGTCCAATTAATTAGGGTGAGCGAGGGCAGAAGTTTCCATAAGCTCTTAAACTTGTCGGAACTAATTTATATCGCGATATGCTGGGATGGTTAACGTCGAGTATTTTTCTTTACGAAGCACTTCATTCGAATGGGAATTCCTTTCGCCCGGGGGACTCGGTATAGTGAACGTTTCGGGTGACAGAGAGGATCGAAACGCGAAACTATGGTTTCGTAAACTTTGCGTTTCGTTCTACTCGAGCCGCTTTAATACAAAGAAACTATATTTCGAGACCACAGAGTGCTGTTCTCCTTTATTGACTCGGCATGGTTTCGTGCCGGCGAGTTACGTCAGAACAAACCGATGCTGCACGGAGAGAGAGAGAGAAAGAGAGAAAGAGAGAGCTCAAAGGAGCGTTTTCTGTGGAATCATCCTCGCCGGGGTCCTTTTGTCATTTCACAGTTTTCTCGGCTTTGCGTGCCCAACGTTTCCCCGAACAAAGCCATCCATATCACCTCCGTTTGAACTCGAAGCTCATTACTCCCTAATTTAACATTCTTCCTGATTTCTTTTCTCTTGTACGCGACGAGTTCGGGTTTTCTCTCTGCATTTTCTCGAAGAACGTAATTCTAAAAATATCTGTAAACATTGTTACAATCGAACTACTATAATTGAAAAAGTTGTGCCTGTTTAAAGGACTAAACGATCAGTGGTTTTACCACTGCAGATAGACTTTCACATTAACAATAGGTAAGAATGACTAAAACATGATTTCTTCGCATAAAATGAAGTCCTACTTTATTATATAGATGTATTAATGAACTGTAATATTTAAAATGGCGTTCATGACGCATGGAACTTGAATTACATCAAAATCTTAATTTTTTCCTATCCCTCGGAAGCTTCTGAAATTTCCTTGGCTGTTTATTTCGCATATGCAAAATAGCCTGAAGGATGGACGCCGGTGTAGTATAATTTTCTCATTATTATGCGTAAAATGTGGCACGCAGAGTGTGATATAAAACAGTAAAATCATACGAAGTAGGATAATATCGCGACACCTTCATAATTGCGTATAAGTGGAAATAAGCAGCAGTAGTCAGACATGCTTGCTATCCGGTGTCAGACTGCGATCGATGAGGTTTCGAGGTAGATTCTTCGAAGAGTAACTTTCATAGTTAAAACCCACATTTCAGATGTCATAAATAGAGATTTTACGTATTTACGTAAACAATCAGCAGATAAAATATATAAAACGTCTCGACAGGCCACATTTATAGAGACATTGTACGCTCTCTTTTCAAAATACTTTTGAATAAATTAAATGTATCGAGTAAGGCTCCACAAAAACAACAATCTTAATAATCGTAAAACATGGAGTCTCTAGTGTCAAAAGCTTCGACACATTTTTTAAAATTTATTAGAATTGTTACAGGAAGGTACAAATTTCAGGCTTGTACTCCTTACAATTAACGCAGACAATTTTTACTCAGCGTAAAGATTCACAGTCCAGTTATGAAATCCAAATAAGCTGGTTTTTGAAGGTGTTTCTAAAAATCGACGAATCCAATCACCAAAGTCAAAATTTCGTAAGACTAGACAAATCTTTGTTGGCTCCCTGCTTCTTACAATTGACGCGGACAATTTAGCAACAAAATCTCCAGCTACAAAATCCAAGTAATGAAGTTTCTAAGAATCCGACAGCGAGATCCAAGATTTCGTAGCGTTAGGGTGAAGCGTCCCGGCTGAAACGATAATTGTCTCGCGCGAATCCCTTCCGGGGGAAAAAGTAGGCCCGCTTTGCGTTCGCAAAGGCACTCGACGTGAATCAACACGGTTCGAGCTAAGTGTCCGCGTCCCCACGAAACCGGGTATCCGATCTACACGGAGGAGGGAGGACTGCAGAATCGGAGATCACGAATGGCACCGGCCGCTAGTCTCGTTAATCAGCAATTAGTGTATACACGCTGGTACTTTTCAATCTGCCCTCGATGTCTGCCCGCCCATTGAAAGGGGGCTCGATCCTTTGAAAAGACACCGACGAAACGCAACCCGAGAGACCACAGGCCGACCCCTCGGGCCTCGGCTCAATCGCCTCATTTAAAAACTGGAGTTTCCGGCGCAGAAGAAAGCGTTCGTTCTCACCGAATCGTAAGCTCGCTTCCTCAAGCAACTCCCCAGCATTTCCATTCGCCGTGCGCCTGTTAATCCGCAGGAAAAATGTTCCACCCACCGCGAAACTCGTCGGACGAACAAATTTCCGACAAACAGGCATTTCCGACTAATCGAATTTTCTACACTGTCGACGATCGTTTGTCCAAGGAATTCTATCGGGTCTTTTTTCTTGGGAATTTAAGCAACATCGGTGGGGTGGATGCTGCCATCTGAAACTGGGCCAAAGGTTTCTTCGGAAACCTTGCTGCCCCTAGCTGTTCCTGGTCGGTTCGATGGGAAATTCCTTGAGAAATGAACAGAAGCGGTTCTAATCTTTCCGTACTCGCCGAATAATAACCATTAGAATGGTTTTCTACGTTCTCAAATAATTCTCAAAAAATTTGAAGAAAATCGGAGAACAACCCTCGACACTACCAATCTAAAATAGTATCATCTCACAGAGGATATTAACGAGGAAGCATCTGAATAACTTCAGCACCCTGGTAGGTGACCGTTGTCCCTTAAATTCGACAGGACATCAGAAAATAGACCTCTCCGAATGACTGAAAGCGTTTCTAATTATGTCATCGTACGACAACGATTAAAACATTCTACCGGATCGATGAAGTGTCAAGAGAATCAGAAGGTAACGCTTATCCCTTCCCAGAGGAGCTTCCACGAACGAAGAAGCATTTGACTAAAGGATTAAAGGATTCTTCGGGAACCCTCCCCACGTAGGCGTCCGTTTCCCATTAAATCCGAGGGGACATAATCGTTTCACGTACGAACGAACGAACGTTGCCAGTCCCGTCATACTCGTTGCAGGACAATCACCGAGGTGTTCGAAAAATTTCAAGTAAATCGTCGAGCAACACTCGGCGCGGGTGTCCAGAGCATCCTCGAGGCAGTGTGCCCGTCCCAAAGGACATCCCGAGCGAGGAGTGATCGGGACGAGGAAGGTGGGTCCTGTGCGACTCGGTCGACCGCGAGAAAGCTCGATTACTTCCGTCGATGAACGAAGGTAGCTACCCCCTACGAAGAAGAAGAGAAATCGTCGGGGCTCTGCGCCCTCTTCCTGTGCCCCCGCATCCTGTCTTCCCACCACCTTCTCTTCCCGCGTTCCTCGTCGACTGGCCCTTTCCTCCTCCCTCTCCGTTGCTCTTCGTCGCCTACTTCGCCGCACTATGTCACACTGTCCACCGTACACATTTGTCCCACGATCTCCGTAAAACCGCCGCGCCTCGCGATCGAAACCGCGCGATCTCAGGATCGTCGATCGTGCGCGTCGGGCCCCGCGATTATTCCCCTCAGTCCGATCGCGGCGGCGACCTCATCCTCGAGGACGATCTTTCCTCTCTCTCTTTTCACCCGGTTTTCTATTTTTTTTTTTAATTTTTCTTTCGGTTTTCGGTTCGTTACAGGTGGCCCGTGCTGCGAAGGCTCTGTCGAGGCCCGCGGTCCTCCCTACTATCGGCCAGCCTCCATTCAACCCTCCATCGGCGAGCTGGCTCTAGCCCCTAGCACGGCGGAAACACGCAACCCCCGGGGAAATTGTCGTCCTGGCCGCGGCGCCGACGGATGCCGGGCTACTGCAGTCGGTGGAACATTTGGGCGAGCTTATTTTCGAGCGACGACAGCGCCACCGTGGCGTCTGGTGGCATCGACCGCCGTGAACGACGCTCACGACACCCCCGACGAACCACCACCACCAACGTTCAGGGCGTCCCCTGTCGTGGCCCTCCCTCGTTCGTTTCACCCTCGCACACCTATGTACGTTCCGCTCTCCGATCTCCAGCTTTTCCCTGACCCTTTGTTGCCCTACTCGTCCACGCACCATCCTCTTTTTCAACCCCCACCTACCCCCCGGCCGCCCGGTCTCCCGATTTCTTGTTTCCGCTCGGCTCCGGGACGCTCGGAATTCTTTTTCTCTGCCCACTGACCCGATCATCGATCCGGGAGTTCGGCTGAATCGACTAATGGAACGACCACGTGGTCGATGTCTCGACGATGAACCTACTTCACAAAAATTACCAGTTTTGTGCTGCGCGGTTTGCATATTTAGCAGGAGCTGCTTGAAGTTTGGGGACGTCGAGAGAATTGGGAAAGGATCGTGTGGACACGTGTCCTGGTTGACCTTGTTTCAAAGTTTCACACTTTTGTCTTTCAACGATCAGGGATCGCTGCTTTTGACAGAGAAGCTCGAAACGATCATGTTTCTCGATTTCTTGTTTTCTTCGGTTATGGGACACTCGCTTTGAGGGAGGTTGTAATTTTTTAGAGGTTTTCATTTCTTTATAATTTCAACAATTGTAGAAGAAAAGGTCAGAGACAGGTCTTGTCAATACTGGAATAGTACAATAAGTACAACAGTGTAATATTATAATATTCGTTGACGATTGAATTTGTTAAATCATCGATTACAATCAACCGTGCTGGAAACTCTGGACGTTGGGAGAAGAGGAGATAAAAATGATGATTTCATTAAACGCGCATGAAGGACTCAGGATAAAGAGTAGTCCTCCAGGACGCGTATGCACCCTCCAGGGTCCCGCTAATGATCCAATGCTGATGCAGCCCACTGCTCCGGGGCAGAAACCAATAAGTACCGGTCCAGCCAGAGTTTGGAACAGTTGTAAATCGTTGGAACGAGGTTGGTCGGTATGGCGATGTTCGCGACGAGCCTGAGAAATTAGGTGAATTCGTCTGGCACCGGTTAATCGGTTCTTCCAGGAGGACCATTTCTCTAATGGAACCTACCTCTATAGGAATTTTCATATTAATTCACAATCCATTGCAAATGCAATTACCAAGCAGTCGGACTCCCGACTCGACCAAAGTTCACGCTAGCATACCGCGCTAAGTATATTTGATCGCACCGATTACGTATAATGTCCAACAAGCTTCGACTTTCTTCGCGTTTCGACACACTTAATATTGTTTCTTTCAATCGTCTTCAGTTTTTGAGAAATTCTATTTCGAAAGATTCTCAGTTACAGGAACAGTTACATTTTGAGGAAAATTTTCTGTTTTAAGAATTGTTTACACCCTCGTTATAAAGCTATATAAATCATTTCTGATTTCGATAATTTTTTAATATGTAATTCAAAGTTTTCCAAGTTGATCTTAAGAAGCACAAGTTATACGAAAATGTACTTCTTCTTTAACTACTTTTAACAAATCGAAAATAATTTAGTGCTGCACGATCTTAGTCGGTTCGCCCACCCCTAGTTCGTTTCGAAAGCACCGTGCAATTCGTTTCGCGTCCGTTCGCTCGCGGCCGGTATTATTTTCGACGTAATGACAAACTTTCCAGAAAGTCCGCATAATTTCGTGCTTGGTCCGTAAACGCGCACGAATCCGAATGTAACACGACTTTCGGGGAACTACAGTTTTCGCAAGTTTCAGGCTTGGAAATTATACCCCGCTTAAACGCGGCTAGCAGCTCGTGACACGCGAATGCGCGATGTCCATTTCCGACTGCCGATGTTCGCCGGTTATCGCAGCCACGCTTGTTCCACCGTATGCCAGTCAGGATCGAGTAAATAGTAGAAATGTCGCCAACGGAGATGAGACCGGGCCCAGATTACTGGGATTGTCGTGATAGCGTTTTGTTTCCTACACACGAAGCACTTTTCACCGAAGATTCGTTCCACACAACGATACACCAGGCACCCAACTACTGTGCCTATACAGTTACGCTTATTTTTAAAGCATAACGAACATTAACCCCTTGCCTTACGATTCAACTAACTAATTATAACGTCAGATTTATAGTGTTTTATAGCTGTCTTTGATTTTCGTAAGTTACGAAAGTAGTCGTAAGTAGAATGTGACGATATTAGTCAGACGGATCGTTGCGATGAAAAATGTTCATTTATTTTCGTTCTCCGGAGGGATTATCAATAATTTATACATTAATCTCATTAAACGCGTTAACTATTACCTACAGGTATCATCATTATAATATAAAATAATTTTTAGTGCGTTTACCGTTGAAAATTACACACTATATATTTAAACAAATTTTTCTCTCTAGCTTTACTCAAGCAACTACAACAGTTTAAAGAACTAGAGGAGTTAAGATCGAATTAACATCGCAAAATGAATTGCACCAAATTATTTATTGCAAAACCGAGTAGCCATGTTCAGTGAAAAGAAAAAGAATTGGATTATGAATTAATTCTTCCATTATATTTTTACAAAAATTGACAGTGCGACAGATATCTTATTGTAAAACAAATCTCCGTTAATCTCTGCGATAATGACGGGAGATTTAAACGAAGGAGACAGATTGTTTTTTAGGTTTTATTCGTACGCTGACATTTTGCGGTGGAAACGAGCCAGTGTCGCGGAGCATGTTTCATTAACCAGCGTGAAAAAAAGGAGCTAGACAAAGCCGCGAAAAACGTTCCAACGATTCGGTTCACCTATTGAACCCGCGAAATGAGTGCTCCAGTCATGACAACCGCGTTAGGTTCCCTCGATATGCACGAAGATGGCGACGGATCGTCTCTATTAGCCTTGCCAGCAAAATTGGCCAGTATTCCGAGGGTCGTGTCATGAATCAAAGTTTTCCTTTCGTTCTCTTTTTTATCCTATCCCTGGCAAACAAAATGCCTGTCGCCCCTGTTGGCACGTAACGGATCCTCGGCACGGATACACAAATCCTTCAGGAATCGATTTGTCGAGAACTAATTGCAATCCCTTAAGTTCGATTAGCTCGGGCGAAATTACCATCCAAGGATAGAATAAATCATTGATTGAAATAAACGGCTATCCCTAATTTTTATGAAATTTCTGTTCGAACTTCTGAGTCATATCACGTCCTTCTTATGTCATTTTGAACGTTGCGGTACTGTTTAATACTAGTATTTCAATTAGTAGTTTAATAATAGAATTTATACGAAAATGCAAATCAAACAAATCGTTTAAAAGATAATTCGGTCGGATCAGTTGAAATGGGACAACTTGTCTAAATGTTCGCAGTAAGGATCGATTGCATCGTGAAAATTCAATTCAAAGGTCGAAGGTACAAAACCGAATAGCTGTTTAGGACGCATTAATATAATACTGACCGAAATTCCGGGCGCGGCTCACGACGAATCACGTACGTGGAAGTCAACAAGGCTTGTAGGCAAGGATGTCAGGAATTTTGGTAATAATCCCCGATGAATTTCGAGTATTCGCCCGTCTCTGTTATACTCACCCTTCCTCTGAACGCGACGAGTGAAACTAGGTGTGTATAGATTTCGATCAATGACGAATCCCTCATTGTGAATCTAACAATTCTTAAGTATATCTGGTTGGTTGAAAAATTACTGCGGTTTTGCAACTTCAACTTTGAAACAACACTTTCTTAAAATTAATATGCACAAACCAGGTTTATTTACATCTACACAAAATTTCCAACCAGAAACAAGTCTTATTTTATCGGCACGGAATTTTGGAAATATTCAGTTTCGACACAAAATGAAATCTTTCAGGACATCTTAATGGAATATTTAGACTTGAAGGGAACACTGTCAGAGTTTTATTTTTGGTTGTACATGTAACTGAGTACGTTGAAAAGTTGTCAGAATAATACAAAAAGGAAAGCTCATGTATATGTACTTTCCTAATAAAAATACGTGCTTGTACTAAACAAATTCTAGACACACTGTACCGTATACGCATGATACTTTTCACATTTTCTGATATACGATTTTCAGATTTTCTCAAATACATTGTCTCAAGTTTAATTCGATTTCGGACCTTTCCGGGGCAACCTAATATTTTTAAAAAGTCCCACAGCAGTTCCCGCGAACTCGAGCCGAGGAAACTTTCCGGTTAAATCACGTGTTTATTGCGCACAGGTGCGCATGACATTCAAGACTTCGTAGCGAGCAGTCCCAGGCAAGAATTCCGCCATTGGACTTTGCGCTTGGTGGAAGAGAAAGCCGTCAAAGACGCGCCGCCATTGTGAGCCAGTACTTTGTCGGTCGCGTTCCCGGAAGTTACAATGCCAGGAGAAAGATTGACCTTAGCAGTCTAACCGGTGTCGTTCCAGGCCCGGGTTTGTTCCTCAGCGCGGGACAGTTCCTCCGGGAAAATTGGCCGGTAGCCAATGAACCGAAATGTGGGCCAAATGTCTTACTAGCATCCGCGCACGTTATGCCACCGGCTCTCTGATAATTCCCGCGGAATGCCCGATGCAAATGACTACCGTATATTTCCACCGTTAATTGCACTTTTTCGCGGGCCGATCCGCCATTTTATTCCTTCCAGCTCCTGGCACGAGTGGCCTCCTTATTTCGGCGAGTTTCCATTCCGCGGAACTTTTAACGCGATCCGTCTTCCCTCTATAGCAACCCCCTCGTCACGAAAGTCAGTATCGATGACGGTTATCCCGTTTCCTGGTTAAACAATCTTTTCATTAGTTAAATGCTTCTGACATATAACTTTATGATTTTTATACGAATTTCTGAATTTGGGGACGTTCAGTGCTTCAATTGTAACACCAATGTATATTTTTTGGAGACATTTGTGACATAATTTTGAAAATATACTCGGTGTACAAGTGAAACGAGTGTTAGACCACTGCATGCACTCGCAATGGCTGATTTTAAATTATTTATTGTTATAAATGTACGATAAATTTTAGTTTGTGAAATGTTAAACGGTAGAGAGATTCAGAGAATTTCAGAACACTGTTTTACTTCGAAGTGGTTTGTTATAATTGACAACAGAAGTGGTAAAATCGAAGAGTTGATATTAACGTAAACTTGTTATGACCCCGTTTTCGAAATTATAGCATCTGTTGTATTGTGCGAGCTGTTCGCTTGTCTTCGGAGAAATTACTGGAAGTGATCACCTTTGGCTCGCGCACGAGCCTCTGAACGTTTTACCATTGACCTTTTGACCCGGTTGAGATTGTCAGGTGTTGTTCGAACCCGTTGGCAACCTTCTGCGATACGCTGGCGTATTATGCCGATATTATCCACTGATGTGGTATAAAACCAAAGAGCTTAGCTTGTCGGAAGCCAGAGATCAATGGAAACAGTTATATTTCGCGTCTCTTTCTACAGTGAAACACTCTGTGCAATCTTCTCCGTGTTTGTAATGACTCGAACGTGTCCCCCGATAACTTATGTGCCCATTTTTACGACACCGTGTAGACTATTGCCAGCTTAATGTTCCTATATTTGAGACGCAAATATTATCCGGGAAGCAGACGTCCTCGGAAACTGCAGTCGTTATCTCTTCGCGGTTCACCGACTCCTCGAAGACAAGAGTGAAGAATATTGAGTGGGAACGATATAGGGAGAAACGATCTGATGGAAGATCCATAGCGTTCTGTAAAATACATAAGCGAGTTCGAGTGGAATCGTCCGAACACAAAAGAAAATTCAATTCGTTATTCTAAATTGGTACGAGTTCCTCGAGAATCATTCCTGAAATAACCCAACTCGTTATTTTCCTGATTTCGATTTTATTTGGGAAATAAAGATCTTTAAATTATACTATTTCATACGATTCTATGAAAACAGAGTTTTGGACGTATTGTAAAAAGATTTATTGTAGTAACAATTTCATTTTTGATTGCACAAACTCTTTGAAAAGATTTCCATGGAATTACAGGACCAGTACGGAATTACAGTATAGTCTTGATCTAAGCCGAACGGAGCTGCACGATCTTAGTCAGTCAATTACAAAATTTCTTTATTTTTCATTATCCTTTTATTGGATCTTCAGCAATTTATTCGTGGCATTTTTCCGATTAAAATGACACTGAACACACGTTACAATTTGAACTGTATGTACTGGCCACTAGAAAATAATAGCCCTACACGATCTATGTCACACGACAGACCCGAAGATTGGTCTGAGACTCGGGACTTTACTGTACTCTTTCTCCAGTCTCCGAGAAAAATTCTGACGACGCGGATTTAACGTTAATCATTGTCAAAGCTAAGTAGGGTTACCCAGATTTCTCGAAAGAGCATGATTAATAACCTGGCACGGGTGAAGAAATTGCGAGAGTCGCGTTTACTCATTTCTTTTTTCCGTCGTTCATTTGCATTTTTCGCTTCGTCATTGACCCACCCCTAACAGCGCGAGCGCCACGTGCGCAAAATTATTTACTCGACAAAATTGGAAACCAGTTGGTTCATTTGGAAAAACAACTTGCTTAATAAAACGCCCGTTTCTTTCGCGATCCGAACAAGCAATTTAATCGCAATTATTATTTGAAAATCGAGTGTGTTCTGACATGAACTCTTCAATTCTTACGTGTTACTTTAAACACTTAATCATTTATATGAAGATTCGAGTTACACGTGGCTGCGGGAGCGAGACGTGTCACAGAAACTTGCAATTTAGAAATGAGAAAGCGTTTCGACAGTTTGCAAATCGTTCTTCGCAATGATCCCGAGCGTCTGAAGGGAATGGCGAAAGTGGCTCGATCATTTTTTCGACTGTGAACGTCGACGCTATCGGAAATATGGAAAGTTGATGCGGAGCGCCGGGACGTGTGCTTATTTTCGTATTGGCTCGCTCCACTTTGTTAACGTTTTCGTAATGCTGAAAGTATTGCCACCGATATATCGGTTACCGTTTCAAGGTGAGTGTGTTCGAGCGAGCCTACACCGGAGTCCACGGAAATATCAATTCCCAGGCGGTTTCAGGACTGCACGCCAATTTCTTTGGCACGTAAGCCAACCTCTCGTTCTAATTTACTCACTGCAGGAGCAACTCGCCTTGCCAGCCAGTTATATTATTCGCCGTGGAAAAACTGGAGAAAACCGAATGCAGAGAAATCCCTTGTAATCAATATTTTTCCACGGTGATTTCGTCGGCCGAGTTCCATTCGTCCCTTTCATTTTGAATCGGATAAACGCTGCGAGTAACTCAGTTTTGACAAACAACGAAAGCCGCACAGTATAGTAGAAAGTGGCACGTTGTAATTGATTTTAAGAGTGTCATAGATCATCTGAAGATCACTGTAGGCGATCGAATGACCAGAGCAATTTGCACAAACCGTCGCGAATATGTTCAAACAATCAATTCTTGAATAGAATCCTTGTTACACTGAATATTTTATACGGAATACTCGTGTTTACAATTTGAAAATATACATTTGACAATAACGTAGGCTTCGATGTCTGTCACAAATTTAAAACAAATATATTTTACGCAATGTGGCTCTAGTAATTTAATCACTATATTTGTTATACGCTGGTCCATATCAACCGAATATTATTATACAGTAATGTAGCATTCCTTCTATATGGTCTCATCAAATTGTATTGACAATGCGGTTGTGGAATGTGAAAATTGATTAGGTTTGCGAGTCGACAAATATTAGTAGAGCAAATATCTGTACCGCCAGCCAGAAGTCGGTTGGAACATGGTTGTCATAACAAACAATCGCCATACTCGGATAGACTTGTGCTATGGAAGTCATTGGTCTGGCAGCGTGGCGTACCTATTCTACTTACTCGCTGGTTAGAAGCGTAAGTGGAACGAGTACGGTACGCTGCCAGACCGATCACTGCTGTACAGGGTGTTTCGTAAATGGTGGGCAAACACCCTGTAGAATCTATGGTACGTGTTTTCTAACGCTGTTCCACCTAATCGATACTTTCGAGTTTTCTTTTTTCAGAAAAAGGTTAAGCAACGAGGAGGTTGATCTTCCGGGCGACACATGTATTTCTACATGTTATCGCGACGCGTTAACAATAACCGACTGTTTTGTACGTTCCCGCGAAAGCGGAAAGCGGCGACAGAGAACCGCGTTGTTTTGTTTGTCCGCAGTAAAGCTTTTCTCGCGCCTTTGTTCATAATTGGTTCGTTCTCAGCCGGGACTTGGCGAGCAAACAGATTCTCCGAAGAATTCTCCATTTTCGTTTTTCTCGCTGACCGAAAGACGCGAACGAACGAACATTTTCAAGATGCCCGCGAAAATACGGGGGCAACGGGGGATGCTCCGACGGGGAAAGCTTTTAAAAACATTCTTCGGTGAATGCGGGGAGCTGTTTCGAACGTCACGCGTACAAATTCCTCTCGATACTCGAATATCGAAAGTACTGAATCGCATCGACCTAAATATTCCGCCTGCATTTTCCGTTCGCACGCCGCTATTTTAAACGTTCCGTTGATGGCATCGCGTTATCGGACCGACTATAGTGACCGTCGAAATTCACTGAATCTACCGGTGATTGTTCCATAATTGTTGAAAGTCCGACTTTCACCTCAGCGGTCGTGGCGGAGGATTTTTTAAAAGAATCCTTTAACGTTAACAGCAACGGCAACAACTCGCCCTCAATAAAAAAGAATATAATAATCTCCCCCGGGATTATTTTATAAAAGAAGATTTTTAAGCTTCCATTTGGAACATCACAATTATTGAGAAGCCCATTAATAGGCTTCCGGTTGATGAAGCGTTAAGGGAGTATCCAAAAAAGCAAAAAAAAGCTGTACATTCCCGAAACCGCGTTGCCGAAGAAGTACCAAAAAATACACATTATCTCGAGAGACATACGCTCGAACACCCCTTGGAACGAAAGCTATTTCGACTCCTATCCATGCAACTAATTAAACCGATCGGGGGCGAAGTTAATTAATTAGAGGAACCGCGGTCCGTCCAAGTAATTTCTATGATTATTTCGGAGGGGTGGTAATTACCCGCGCCCACTCTGCGCTGTAACACCGAACGAAACCGAAGAATGGAATTCGTGAACCCGAGGGGGGATCGATATCGCCGAACACACGGGGAATTAACCAATAAAACTGCGACGACGAGAGAATGTAGAATGAAGGAGGCAAGCTTCTCGGTACAGTTGCGGAAAGTTTAATCAGGCCGGTTCTCCGGTGTGCCTGTGTGTGTGTGTTCGTCACAGTCGAAATCAAACGAGCCCGTTTCGAGCCGCGGAACGAGTGATCATCGGATCGATCGTTGCGCCCTTCCGATCGAGGCGTGAAAGGCAACGGCGTTTGTGTTTGCCGGGGGGCATCGAATCGCGTAGTTGAAAAGCGACAAGAAACACCGGGTAAACCGAGTCGACAATGGAGACTATACTGAGAGTCCCGTTCACGAGATCAGGAAATCTAATTTTCCCGGATTCCCATTCAGCCGACTTTTTCCGGGGTTGGATCGCAAAGAGGGATGAATTAAGATGCAAAGGGGGCGAATCAGGCGAAGAGAACACTGGTATTCAGTCAACAATAAAGACTATAGCTATATAGATCGGGAAATGTGCTTTCACCAGAGTTGGATCGCACAAAGGCGACGGATTAAGACGCGAAGGGGGTGAAACGGTCGAAAAGAACAGAAAGCGAGTGAACGGTAGAGACTATAGTACTTTTCGAGACGGGGAAGTTTGATTTTCCCGGATGTCGATACAGCCGTCTCTTTCCCGCGGTTGGATCGCGCAAGGGCGACGAATTAGGAGGAAAATGGGGCGACGGGAAGGGGGTGGGGGGGTGAATGAGTCGAAAACGAAGGGTTTTGGTGGGGCGAGAGGACGTGCTGGCGATACCGGGGGTGTTCTATACATAATTCTAGTCCTCGTTCTTCCCGAACGTACTCGTACCAGTGGACGGGAGACCGCGTTTCGAGGAAAACAGCCTCGGTATTGGTGGCAACAGGAGTATTGATTTTCTGGTACGATACGGCAACAGCGAGGTGGAGCCATCGCAGCTCGATTTGGTAGCGCCGCCATATTTGTTTCCCCCAGGAAGACCAGAAAGAGAGAGACTGCGGAAAGTGGATTTTCCTGTGGCGCTTCTTCTCTGGTCGGCGATTCCATCGTTCATTAACGTAAGTAGAAACAGTTGACCGGTAACCAGACGAGGCTTAACCGGGCGTTTCGCTCGAGTCGTTTCATGGATCGTTCGCCGATTCGTTTGACGGGTTTGCGGGCCGCATGACACCGCTGCGGAGGATGTCGCCGATCACTGCGGCACTAACTTCGAACACGGGCTCGTGTAAACAACGTGCCACCAGGTGACAGGTGGTTGTGTCGAGTTTTGAGTGATCCCCGTCGAACCCTCGGATCCCTGTCATCCTCGATTTCAAGTTGCGACTATTAACGACGAAGCTGCGACGATTAACGCGCGTCCGGTACGACGGTCTCCCATCGACGCGACCTGTGACAACGTTTCCTGCTCGTTCCGGCCGAATTTCACCCGAAAATTCGGCCAACGGTGCACCGTAGATGTCGCGTATCCCATAAAAACTCGAGTTCCAAGTCATGGATCTGGCGTGCGCGACGAATATAGCGTATCGCTGTCGAACGATTGATCCGGTCGTCTATTATTAGACCTAGCACGTGGCGATAAAGTATCGTAGATAAACGGTTGTGACAGTGGTTTCTCTCGTTGCACCGGGTTCGCAAAATGCGGCTAGACCGCGTCCGCAGTGACACAGTTGCACCGGTGACGATTGATCTCGCGAAAAACGCGGCCGAATTCCGCGTGACGGGCTAAACTCCGTTTCGCATTATTTGCCGCGCTCTCTATCGATTCTCGTTTGATAGTAACCTTGTTAGCTATCAAAACTTGATTAGATCGAGCCACGCGCGATGCCAACGGAAGTGGCACAAGTGCTTCCCACTCTTGTTTACTTCAACGAAGCACGCCGCCGCACTTCGGGTGTCTTCGTTCGGCGACGCTGGGGCGATTTTTTAATTATGTTGGCGGTGTTTATCGAGCAAGTCTGCGTTGAATTCAGTTCGCAATTCGATTCGGTGAACTGATGGATATTTCGATCGGTTTATTCAATTCAGTTCCGTTTCATTGAATTGTTTTATCCTAGACTGCGTACAATTCGTTGAATGAAAAGACGGAAGGTGAAATAAATTTGTTGTCCAATGTTTTTCTCGTGCAGTTGCACATGCAGAAACAGAAATTATTTACAATGCTTTTTGGAGCGTTCGGAAAGTACGAATTTCGAATTTTAATTATCGTTTTTATATCCTTTGGGACGCTTTAAAAAAGTTCTCGTGAAATTTCGTTCGTGCCAAATGAACAATATAGAACTCGGTTTTGTATGACTGAAGAGCAATTGTTGTGTTTTAATCGGCTAAGAGTAGAAATGGTAATTTTTATGGAACATTGTTTGTAGAAAACCTACTTCTTGATGGGACTAACATTCGCGTGCAACCTGTCATGCTATCTAATAAGAGCATCGTAAACCGAATATAGATCTTTACCGGTTCGCTAATCATCTTGCAGTTCTTTGCCGAGGCGAGTTTCTACGGAAGTTGAAGTAGTGTCAACAATTTTTCGAAAAGTCGCGTCAAACAGATTAATATTTCATTCTTGACTTCTACTTAATTTGACGGACAAGGTTCGAGGAATGTTAACTAAAAACTGCTCAATAACAATTATATATCTCAACATGTATTAAAAAAGTGGTAGTTTTACAGTTTGAACAAACTCTTTTGTACAGTGCTTTACAATCCGAGCTGCAGAAATTTTATTTTTAAATAAAACACACTGTATCAACTGTTTCAGGATTTTATTTCGTTCAATGACGATTAAGTACCGCAATATTAAAAAGTTCATACTACTAAAAACTGAACTAAACTTACTAGATTTACTAAGATCGTTGAATAAATTTCGAAGCATCTGGTGCTCGTCGCAACAGATGCGGAACATTCTTATTTTGCGCAAATACCCGCAGTCTAACGACGAGAGTAATTTTTGACAAAGTTTAGAACTTTGCTTTTTAATGCATTCAAATAATCTGAATACCGATTTTTGAACGCAAAAGGGCTACGATAAATTTTTATTCTCTAGTTTCGGCGTGACTTAATCGAATTATTTTGACTTTGTGGGAACTTCGGGGATGCACATTTGGCATTTAACGCGTAAAGAGAGGCGCCCTGTATGAAATTCGTTGCACCGAGGCGCGACGCACTCGACGAAAACGCTCGAACGTTTTTCTGTCGGTCCGTGCGCGCGCGTAGGTATTCATTTAGGAGGCTGGTAAATCAGAAGCGCACGGAATTGCCCCGAAATATTTATAACCGTGTTTGCGGAGCCTGGCGGGAGTGTCGTGCCCGTTTAACGAGCATCGTGGAACGACAAAAGGGAACGCAGAAAACGAATGGAATGAACAAAAGGGAAAAGGAGACAAAGGTAGCGGCGCACTCGCTCGCTCGCTCGCTCAACTAGAGGCGCGTAATACAAAGAAAGCGAAGGAAACCGGTGGCATCGAGCGAAATTAATCGCGACGCTAGAGCCCGGTTTGAGGATCCTCTGAACTTCTGATAGCCATTCAGTCCCCACTCACGAGAAAGCTTACCACCGATTCAGTTATCGTATTGTTGTGAATCGTTTCGAGTGTTGCTGGGAAGTTACGACATCTAAAAGCACCGGAACAATGGTACAGCGGTTCGGTTGCCGACGACGGGTATCTGCATCGAATAGTATTTCCATGGAATCATCTGATCGTTTATTGGGAAAGTTAGTCGGGCCCTCGACGCGGAAACAAATTTCTTGACTGCAAGAATGCTGTCTGATACTAACCGTACCGCGATCGGTTTCACATTTCTTGCTGTATAATAATCGAAATTACTAAGTAAATTTGTTCATTCAAGTTAATATTGCGAGACACCTAAGCGAACACAGTCCTGTAATTTTCATAAAACAACGTGTACCAGTTAGATTTCGCTGTGTAATTGTTTTCGTGAAATGTTTAACGGTGCTAGTATACATACGGAATTCATTTCTCGCTGTGTTTATTTTTTAATTTTTACCACGGCAAACATCGCCAAAGATTTGGAAAAATTCACGAACGATAACTATACCTAACACAGGTACAAATACAAATTGCGTCACCCTTAGACTTCAGCGCGAGATCTGAAATCTCTTCGATTTTTATTCGCGATGTTCCTGATTTTTTACAACCAGGATGTTTCCCTTAAAAATCTGAATTAATTACAGTATGTGTCTCCGGGTGTCCGAGATCCGTTAGATTTTTTTCAAAATTTTCACAGATGACTCAGGCGAAACAAGCCAAAAACCAATAATCATATTTCACTACCCTCCCGGTTCAGATGCAGGGGTAAAATTTCGCACATCGTGGATTAGCCTTTTCAAGGTCATTTCCGACCGGCAATACCCTTCAGGTGGTACAGTTGAGCGACTCACCCCGCTCACCGGAGCGTTCGAGAACCCGTTTTCGAGTACCGCGGAAACCCCATGGACGTCGTACGATTACGTCGCCGTGGCGTGCTCGCGGAGAATGCCGGGTAGGTTCCGTTACTCCGGAACCCGACTTATGGTCGGGCCAGTGCCCCCCGGAGCAACGGTTGCCCGTGTCTCGAGCGCGTACTGAATTTTCATACGCGATGCGGGTGGAAGTCTCGCAGTGGAATTGTAAGTGGCAGGCGAGACACGCACGACGGAGGGCGTCGCGGAGGAACGCGGCGCCGCACCGTCTGCGGCTGACGCTCGATAAACTACATTACGTGCTAAACGCGTCGAGCCTTCCTTCTTCGTTTCCTCTTTTTTCCCCCCTGCTACGCCATCCCTCCCGTTCGCCTAACTGTGTCAACCCGTTCCGAATGTTCCCTCCGCCGGCGACGCAGACCGAAAACTGTGTCGCAACCCGATGCCGGCGTATCGAGTTGCCGCGAATTAAAAAAACTGGAGCGTACATGTTATGGAAAATGCTTGGTGATAATTAAGTGGTTCCCCGGAGGGGTGAGGGGAACGTTATCCCGGCAGCCCGTTTTAATTTCGCGATTAAAAATCCCTCGCGCACATACACACATTTTCTCTGTCTCTCTCTCTTCGCCATTACTCTCGTGCACGCACGCGTGAACGTCATTTGCATTGTACATACCTGCTGCGCACTTACCGGGGCACTTGAAACCCTTTTCCCTGCTCACTATATGCACTCAGAGTACTACGACCTCGCGAGAGATTCGGATCCATGTAATCGCGTAACCACGAATTTTCGTGTTCAGGAGAATTGCGTTTCTCGGAGTTCTGTCGGAAATGATTTAAGCAGCGAAATATTTTTGTAGGCGTGTCGGAAACAGTGAATACGGTTTCGAAACGTTTCTGTCAGAAAAGGAACTTTTTGATAGGAAACTTATTAAGGACTTATTAAACTTATTTAGTCATTTAGAATTTCTTCTTCTGGAATTTCTTCTTCCAGAATTTATTCTCCTAGAAAAATGGTCCGTCTGAAGAAATCGCAGGGGATGTTCGGGCTGGGAAAAAATGTCCACGCAATTAATTACGCTTCGGTGCTTTAAGGTCCGCGCTTTTTGTCTTCCGTACCACTGTTGCTTTACTCTCGAAACTGTGTCACACGTTCTGAAAGCCCTATGGTAGGGAAAACTGTGTCACAGTTACCCCGGCGGTTCGTGTTCGCCGCTGATGGTCTCCGGAAAAAAATTAACGCAATCCATGCAAATGTCGCGCAAGAAACGTACAGCAGTGGAACGTGTTCCCTTCAAATATTTTGCCCCCTCGCTTTTTTACCCCGCAGTTTCGCGCTGGAACTGTATTTCTTCGCCGAGAATCTGGGATATCTAAAATTCAATGCATTTCCAATTTCACCTGTTACCCGAGGAAGAGCGAAGTCGACGTTTTCGAGTGTGGCGCCCGATCAATCCTCTCTGCTTCTACTTATTTATTGACAGACCGTTATATTTACATAAATCGTGATATTTCTAGTAAAGCTCTGGGCCAAAAGTGTGTACATATGTCTGTATTAAAATTGTGTACTATTATAATGTTAATACTTTCTCGAATACGTGTAAAGCAGATACGGTTTATATCATGAAAATTAAATTTATGTAAAATTGAAATTTGAATGGAAGCACATTACAGGGGGCAGATACATTATTTTTGGAAGTAGAACAATGTCTGAACCTGTAATAGTTTATGTAATATTTATAGAAAATCTCGATTCGCACAGTTCGTAGAGTTTCGTAGTTTCGCAACGACACATAATAACCTGATCCAACCTCGTTAGAACATCAAGCGTCATGTGATACGGTTGAAGAAAGTTAACATGGCTGATCTTCAACCTACTTCCACCTGGCGCGCTATCGAATGATGTTTATTTAAAGAGGTCTTGCCTTACAGTGGTATAACTATGACGGTACAACATTGCGGACCGCTTCTCTCTACATTCGAGCGTCATAGTTGTTTTCTGTGAAAATATCTATCAAACTTAGATGTCTTTTCACGGAAATACAAGGTCGGTAACGTTTCACGAAATATTTTAATGTGTTTTCCTTGAATTGTTAAACACGAGATGAAAAAATTTCTTTGAAAATTCTCAGTTCAGAATTACTACTTTCCTCCAACAGAGACCCTGCTAAATCAATAAACGAGCTTGCAAAACGGTTGGACACAGACGAAGTTAATAATAATAGTTAATATTCAAAAATCAATTCACCCTTTGCACTAGAAACTATTTTTACTCGAAAACCAAATATTTTTTCTGACTTGGAATATTTCCATTCTACTTATACAAGAACCGTCGGAAAAATACACCCAGTGGAACTGAAATTTTTCTTTCTCAGTAGGACTTTGAAATGATGATTTCTTTCCATTTTATAATATACAAACAAATTTAATACTGTCATCAATATTTTCCATGGCCCCTCAGAGTCGCCTCTCGAGTGCTGAGGGTTAAAACAATTAGACAAGACGTGCAAATTTTGTCCAGCAAATATTCTAAGATTTCTAAGATCTAAGATTCGCTCGTTCGTCGTCCCAGCTATCGAGAACATGGTCGAGTGGAATAGCCCATGACACGGATCGAGTGTGCGACATGCCTACTCGAACTTCCACTTGGTCTCATCTAGATAAGCGCGCCTACTCTGTGGTACAATAAAAAAACCCGGCGACTACTCGACTCACCCTCCTAACAAAGAACGGGGTGAAAAAAGTGAACACGCAAAGAGTGTCTCGGTGGTAGGTTTGTTAAAATCGCGATTAGGCCAAGACCCTGGCTCCCCGTACACTGCTCCAAGGAGAACGGTGTGGCACGAAGAAATTCCTGAAAATACCTATTCGAAAAAAAACCTAAATATCGAGAAGACACACATTTTATCCGGGGGGGATTCATTTTTCCGGCGTCGGATTCGCCGGATCCTGCCATCTCTGGACGATCATGCTGCAACAGAGATGATCCGGATGGCACGGAGCGGCGCGACGTCGGCGTCGGCGTCGGCGCTCGATGACGTCAAATGCGGCAGTTGCACGGCGTCGTTGCAGTTCGTTGGCGCGCGTGCGCGGGCGAGAAGTGATCGATGCGCGTCGCCGCCCGAGCTTTTCACGCCGCGCACCCCACACGAGGCGCAAAGCGACCGAAAGCAGAACACGCGTGCGGCCAGCCTCGTCCTGCCGTGAAAAGAACGCCGTCGCCGTCGCCGTCGCCGTCGTCGAGCTTGCGAGAACGAACCTCGGACTATCGCGGAATTTTCGCGAACGTGCACGCGTATGCGAAACCTCGCGTGATCGTCCCGTCCGTCCTGTCGAGGTCGTCGAGATTCGCGATCGGCGTCGGTGCGCCCGACCTACCCCAACACCACCATAGAGGACACCAGTGGAATGCGTCGAGAGTATGGCACACCATTCCGGGCGGCGATAGGTCGACAGCTGGAAAGATCGTAAACTGGTTTCGATGGGACTGTAGGATTCAACGATTCCGGCCATATTGGGTGGGCGAGATACCGAGCGAAAAATCTGCGGCAGCGAATAGAGAGTATCGATAAAACGTCGATGTCCTCTGCGGCGAGGTTCGCGGTGTCCGGCTGAGACTGTAGATTCGACCGACCGGTGGAATATAGGACAAGAGTGCGCGTGCGGTGCGTGTGTGTTCGTTGAATCGCCAGGACGATGATGTAGAGAGCGCGCGCTCGAGAAATGATCGAAATGGGCAAACCTATGTGAGATGTCGAAGTAGAGGAACGTACGAGAAATCAGACAACGATATGCCGAAGCCAGTGCCAGTGGAGAATCTGGTGATCCCGCCGCAGGACGGCCGGATATGCGGTACGATTTGCATCTGCCAGATGACGGCGGTACTGTCGTCGGTCGCTTTGGTCTATTTGACGGTGGCGATCTACATGCCGAGCACCAGGGCGTTCAAGTCGGGGATCAGCGAGGTGCCGGTGATGTGCACGACGATTCGCGCGGTGAACGCGGACAACTGCGACTGGGGCAGCTGCGGCGAGTGGTGCCTCTCGAAAACGTCCGGCCCGTGCGTTCAGATCCACGTGAACCTGCGGAGAAACGGCTCGACGATCCTACTGGCGAACTGCACGAACACCACGAACAAGACCTGCTACGGGATCGATCAGGAGAACGCGAAGAAGTCGAAGTGCATCGCGGACGAGTGCCGGAACCTGACCGGCACGTTCAATTGTTCCTCCGGCGTCTGCATCAACATCACGGACGCGTTCGAGTGCATATTCCACGACACCGATCCACCGATGAAGTGTTCCGGTAGACGCGGCAAGATCACCTGCATCGACATAGACGGCCTGTTCAACTGCAACCGTGGCACCTGCGAGAGGATCCGAACGCCGTACAACTGCGACCGCAGGTGCGTCGACATACCGACCAGGAACAAGAACATGATCCTGCTCAGCGGGGACAAGGTCTATCTGAGCCAGTGCGAGAGGGCGATCGACGTGCAGACGAACCGAGAGATCTGGCACGAGGATCGCGGCGACGTCATGATGGCGTCCTGCTACGGAATATTCAACTCGACGATGGGCGTCGAGGCGGTCGACTGCATCAACGGGTCCGCCCTCGAGAAGGACCTGCTCACCGACCTGACCAACTTCACGTACCTGTCCTACCTGAATCTGTACGCCACCAAGCCCCTCGACGAGACCAGGATGGTCGCGCCGCCCGAGCAGGACCTGATCATCGCGAACGAGAGCCGGTTGCTAATTAATCTTGAGGGTTGCGTCAACACTCTCCGCGACGAGTGCAGGGACTTCCTGCATGAATATGGGAAAGACGGGTCCGACCATAACGCCAGGGCCAGATTCCCCTGTTTCTACGGCGAGGGAAACACGGGGATCGTCGTGACCCGGTTCAACCTCGAGAACACCTATCAGGAGTTCCTGGTCGCGCTGATCTTGCCGAGCGTTCTCTTTGTAGTTAGCTGCCTGACGTTGATCTTTTGTCAGAGGAGCGTGGTCGTCGGCGACGACGCCAAGATGAGATTCAAGGGCACCGCCGCCGCGCTCGCGTCGAAAGAGAAGAGCGGCTTGGGTAACCTAGGGGATGCTGGCGGAGGAAACTCCGCTATGGCGCTCTGAGATCCGGCATGTAAGAATCGTCATGCGCCATAAGGACCTACGCGACACTTACACCAGATATACACCTACGATCTGACCTGAATTCCCTTGCCGGATGTCGCATTTCTCGTAAACACCGAATATCGATTCGACCATTCTTCTTCGATTGATGAACGTTGTTGCCTGGTGTCTAGTCTAGTAGAACCGCAATTATACTTGTCCGTTGCCAGTCTGTTTTCACGACATTTGTCCGTGGACACGCCTCTAGCTCGACTTGGACTTCTATGTTCGAAGTTCGGTTTTAGTATGTAATAATCAGCTGTTCTACTGGTTTCGTTCGATTGATAAACGATTGTGGATTTTATGCGAGCGTCTAGGCTAGTCCAACTTAAGTTAAACTTGTTTATTTTTGTTAGATTCATAAAAAATTGCTGATTTCGGGCATTTATCAGCGAATCTATCGGATAACGTTCGAAATGGTAGAAAAATTTCGGAACATTGATCATTTATTTAGACCCACCGTGTCAGACACGATACGGTTCATTAAACTGTTGACTTTGTTAACTTTTTTGTGCTTTTCTGATCATTTTCAAACGTCCTTCACTACGTTTGTAATGAAAATTACACAAAACATTGACGAAATTTCTACACGGCTTCTGCTTTTCGCATTTCTATGAAAATCTGCAATCTACTAATCAATAATACTACTCCACCGTCGACGATAAGATTCAATTGTTTAGAAAAATGTGATATGATGCACCGATATGCACGGTGCGAGTACTTCGTCGTATTGTCGCGTCGAATAACGTTTTAACGAAAAAAGAAATTGTATTTGTCAATATCTGCACGCGCGACAAAAAACTGTTTCATCTAAAATTTCGTTCTATTTTTGCACGAAAAACGAATTCCTGCGTACGCTGTTCAGCAAAAGTACGAGCCCTGAGTCAATAATATGAAATATAGCCTCGATTCATAGCAATATAATAAAACTTGTACGATTGGTACATAGGATATTATCTCGTTAACGAAGAGACCGCGTCTCGAACCACAAATTCAACTAGAAATTAGTATTTGACCCTTTGACTGCTAGTTTAAAGCCATAAACGTTTTTGTCACGCGATATTCGCGTGGCGATCCTCGTGGCTAGCGCAAATAATTCACAATTTAATTATTGCTACAGCGAAAAGAATCGCGTTGTTAAAAACAGGAAAGCACCAAACCGTTTTTAGATATTAAAACTCTTTGCATACCTATCATGTTCTCGTACGTGGCTTCGCATAGTCGCACTGTTGATATAAGTAATGTAAATCACTAAAATAAGTAACCATTGCTGCAAGTACTAATATCGAGTCTGGTCACTGTAATTTAATAAAAGAGCCCATTGTTGTTACGGTAACGTGTTGACCTAAGCCGAACGGAGCTACACGATCTTAGTCAGTTCGCCTATCCCCTCCACCGATCCAAAATTACAAAACTTCTTTATTTCTCATTATCTTTCATGGGACTTTCACCAACTCATTCGTCGCACATTTCTGATTAAAATAACACTAAACATCACATAATTTGAACCGGATTTAATTGACGGTATGCACTGTGCCTCACCGACGATATCTAGTAACCCTACACGATCTATGTCACAGCACGGACCCGAGGACTTAGATCAACACTTAACCGTACCAATAAAAAGTTCGTGTACATACGCAGTCAAAAGGTTAATAGCTTCAGAGGATACCTAAACACACATATTGTACATAGAGTCTATTTAATATATCTCTTGCGCTTCGTTCGGCTAATGGAAGATCATGTTGACTCGCTTATCACTGTACCTGTATTTTTCTGATTCTACATAGAAATGAAACGCACAAAGAGAACATACACAACCCCCTTGCACTACGATTCACACCGATTAGAACTACTTTGTCGTTTCGAATATACCAGAAGAAAAAGAAAGTTTCTCATGCGTATATCAACAAAAACAACAACAACAACAAGAAAATAGAATTCTATTTCGACAAATCTTCGTCACGAGTCTGACTCTGTTAATGCAGTGCAAGGGATTGATCGTGCAAACAGGCTTTCGTGCACAGTTCAATGATGCTTTCACGTTCTAAATGTTCAGGTACGCGAGTCAAGGTGATCGGACGTTCGTCCGTCGCATTTTTCTCGAAAGTTTCTTCGGGAATCGATCGATAACGAAGACTCGTGTCGATCGATCGATAACGCCGCGTTTTCTCATAGAACGTTTTCTCTTTTTGTTCGCAGGCATTCCCCTCCTGCAGGAGAGTCCGGCTCGTCAGTAGATATTCTCCCTGCGCGGGCATAATAAAGGTGTGGGGAGGGGGGGAACGCGTGGTTAAAATTCTCATCTTGCGACAAAAAAAAAAAAGAAACGAAAAAGAAAACTTCAAAAGCGAACATACACACACATACACACACACACGTACACACACAGACACACACCCCAGCAAATATTTCTGCGAAACACATCGAGCAAACCGGGAAAAGTGAACAGGGCAGACCGGAGAGCAAGCGGTCGAGAAACGAGAGAGAGAGAGAGAGAGAGAGAGAGAGAAAAAGAAAAACGTGTACCAAAGTCGAAGAACTTTTTCCTACTAGCACCGGAGCTGCACAGACAATTTTTCGAGGAGCGCACGTGCTTCTTTTTTTATCGCGATTAACGAACGGGACGAGTATCGCTTCGCGGAGAAGCTTTCGAAGCTTTCGAGGACGCGCACTGCTCTCGGCTGTTACTCTCCTGCTACGAAAGAGGAGGAGATCCTGAATCTCGGCTCAAAGAAACTTTCGGATACGACGGAATACTCGAACGGAACGACACGGAATAATAACGAACTCGGAAAAATTCGGCGGTCTTTTTCTTATACACGTGTGATAATCGTCGGTAGCTTTTAAGTGTCCCCCTGTCTGATTGATTCGCCGTGACCATAGATAAGGAACTTTCTCAAACACCAAACACCACTTCGTATATTAACTAACGATTCTAACTACACCGTACATACACACACACACACGCGCGCATACACACAGGACACACACACCAGGAACACTTTCAGTATCAAAGGACGTGCCTTGCTGGTATATGATCGGTCACGATCTCCGCACCAATAGCAGCCGAGCCTGTATTGTCGGCTCACTCGACAGTTCGTCGCTTCGCTTCGTTAACTATTTTGAAAGTATAATTGTAAGCTGACTCTTATTAACCATCCCGAACGAGGACAGGATATTCTTGATAAACAAGCTCGAAAGTTGGCTTTTACGGTGAACAGAGAGAGAGAGAGAGGAGATCACGTTCCATTCGATTACACTCTCGAGTTAACATATTGTTACGCTGATCGATCTACACGAGAAAATCGCGAATCAGAATATCGTGATTTGAAAGAGAGAGAGAGAGAGAGAGAGAAGACGAAGAAGCATTGGCTGCCGAGGAACGCCTCAGCGGAAGGTCCTACGAGAGAGTGAGAGAGAGAGAGATTATTTCACGGTGGAGAAGAGGGTCCAAAGAGACCCACGGAACTAATCAATCATTGATTCCGACGAGTCAACGGTGATCATGGGTGCCCAGGAAGAGGATACCAAGTCGAGCACGATGGGCGGGGTGCTACCGGTGGTGGAGGTCGCATCTCTGGTCGAGAAGGCCAAGTTCTACACGTCCCTCTGCCTGGGCACCACAGCAATCCTCGCCGTTTTCGCCTTCCTCTTTTTAATCCCTTTCGTCGTCGAGCCAGCGATCTCGACGATCCTGGCCGATTTTTCACCGCACGCCGTTGCCTGCGTCGTCACCGATCACGTCTACGCCGAGGGACTGAAGAATTGCTCTTGGGCCAGCTGTAGAGAAGGTAACGCAAACATTCTCCACCAACTGGTCCCTCAATCCCATAATTTCTATCCATCAATTATATCTCCCTTAAGTTCAGATGTGTGACACTGGAGGCAATCTCTGAACCTGCATTGCTAACAAAATACGCGATACTGTACGTAAACTGTGCTAATAAACTAGTAAACTAAAATACTCTACGGTAATGACAAAATTTGTTTGTAAATTCGGATTCATTGTCTCTCTTAAGCTCAGATGTGTCACACTGGAGACAATCTCTGAACCTTTTGCATTTCTAACAAAATTCGCGATATTGAACGTAAACTATGTGCTAGTAAACTAGTAAATTAAAATACTCTACGGTAATGTCAAAATTTGTTTACAAATTCGGATTCATTGTCTCTCTTAAGCTCAGATGTGTCACACTGGAGGCAGTCTCTGAAAATTCGCGATACTAAAATACTCGATTCTAAAATACTCTACGGTAACGTCAAAATTTGTTTGTAAATTCGGATTCATTGTCCCTCTTAAGCTCAGATGTGTCACACCGGAGGCAGTCTCTGAAAATTCGCGATACTAAAATACTCGATTCTAAAATACTCTACGGTAACGTCAAAATTTGTAAATTCGGACAAACGTCTCCCGTTTCCTATACACCCGGTGCTAAAAATTTCCATTCCGACGGAGGATTCATTTAATAATTGAAGACGCAGGCAACTTTTATTCCGCAGGAAGATCCGCAGTCCAATTAATTATTGCCGCGCGCCACGGAAGGTTTAATTGCATCGTGTTTGTTCGGCGCGCCGCGGGTGGAGCAGTATCGTGCTGTTACAAATGAAAATGTTATTTGCAGGTTGTACCAGCGCCGCTCTACGTTGCCACCAAATCAGGGTCAACTACACGAGACTGCCGTTCGAAGAATACATGGCGAAGCCGCTCGGCTCGATTCCGTGGGACGTGCCGGACACGAAATTCTTCGTGAACACGGAAGGCTGCGGCTACCCGCCCCGAGTGAACTGTTCCGACTTCGCGAGGAAATACGGATTCTCGAACATAGGGAAGATATTCCCCTGCTATTACAGCAGAACGTACCCCGAGACTGTCGTCGCGAGGTATAATTATTATATTCTGCGTATTCCCGCGAAAGAACGGGGACGAGCGTGTGCGAAACCGTGCCGTGCCCGATGCTCATTGCGAACGATACAAAACGTGACGTGCCGTTCGAGATTGCGATCTTCACCGACCGTATCGATCTTTCCTCGTTCCGTTGGAAATTATACTTTAACATCTCGCCCAGTTGGCTTCAACAGACAATTCTCCTCATGTCTCTCGAAAGGTTCCTCGTGTTCCGATCATTTTCACGCTGAGATCGTGAATCGTGCGTGATCAGAACGCGTTATTGTTATCAGATCTGGATTTGTAGAATAATTGGAGTGTAGAATAATTATCAGTGGTGTTGAAGTAACTTGGAAGTATTGGTCATTAATATTCGTTTGATAATCTCGAATTTACTTGACAAAAGTCTCACGAAATCGATATAAAAATTGATTTCTTGTCAAAGTGTTCGTAAACGGTTCTTTCAACTGTTAAATTAAATCAATATTTTCTGTCAGAGGTTGCGGTGTCTTTTAGAAATTAAAGATATTTGGTATACTTTTAGGTACTCCTGGGACGAGAACTTGAGGCATCTGGTACTAGCATTAGTGGTGCCCATAGTTCTGTACATGGTGTCCGTCGCTGTACTGTGCTATTGGTACTGTCCACCGATGGGCAAGTCTTGCGGTGGTCCAGGCCGCAATCTCATTGACAAGTACGCCAGGAAGGAAGAGTAAGTAACGTGTATGTATACAGTGCCCAGTGCGGCTAGAAGAACCTCAACACCTTATTAAAACACTACAATTGCTTCGAGGAATTAATACTGGTCTCAAGCGTATCTAAATTAACACGTGAATACAATCCGTAACTATTTCAACGCTACACCTACCAACCTCTAAAAGTAACACGAAGACGCGTCACCTTATAGAAATGACAATATTGAAACTATTTAGACTCCCCACAATTTCTGTCACAATCTTAAAAATCCTGATTAGATCATTAGATTATCTTGCTGGCTCACCTTGAGCCAGGATCATCGTATCAAAATTAACACGTAAATACAATCCATAACTATTTCAATGCTACACCTACCAACCTCTAAAAGTAACACGAAGACGCGTCACCTTATAGAAATGACAATATCGAAATTATTTAGACTCCCCACAATTTCTGTCATAATCTTAAAAATCCTGATTAGATTATTAGATTATCTTGCTGGCTCACCTAGAGCCAGGATCATCGTATCAAAATTAACACGTAAATACAATCCATAACTATTTCAACGCTACACCTACCAACCTCTAAAAGTAACACGAAGACACGTCACCTTACAGAAATGACAATATTATAATTATTTAGACTCCCCACAATTTCTGTCACCATCTTAAAAATCCTGATTAGATTATTAGATTATCTTGCTGGCTCACCAGGATCTTGAAGGATCTATTATTGCCATAGAAATAAAATCGGAACGTTCTACCAATGAATCTGATACAGATGATTTTGATCTACCATACAAATTGCCGAAAAAATGAACACAAGCAATTCTGAATTGCATATCGGGTTTGACAGACAGTTTATGCCGCGCGAGATTAGTATGATTCCTCGAGGTAATGCTTAGCTGCGTAGCGGGACGCGGACAACCATTCTGTCTCTCCTATCAAAAGTTTTCTGATGTGCTCGTACAGTATCCTCGGAGAGGACGAGTTCGAGGAGGACGAGGAAGAATACTGACTGCTACCAAGGGCTCACCCCCCAGCGCGGGAGTGACGCCGAAGAAACAACCGAAAGTCTCCAGCGTACTTTGCGTTCCAACAAATCGAGCGTTCGTTCGGAAGCAATAGCAGCGTTAAGTCGATTTCGTCAACGAAGAGAGAAACTTGGAATTATTTCGAGTCGGTCTATCCTATCCGATCAATAGTATCTCGATCGACAGAATTTATCGCTTGATCGGTTGCTTTCCCTGAACCCGGAACGGTTATGTCGTTCCGAAGAAAAAGACAACCAGCTGTACGGATTTGTTCGTGCGGTTCGTTCGATCCTTCGCGGAAATTATAATAAATTCAGGGGCAGTACTGTGTTCTCAATGACGACAACCCGCTTTCGGAGAGGCATCCCCGGGCAAATCTACGGCGTAAGCGATTATGCGAATCGCGACTAGACTCCCGTCGAAAGTGCTCTGTCCCGTAATCTCTCCAAGTACTTGCTCGTACAAATTAATCAGATGTCTGCGATATTTTTACACCGCGCAACCGTGGAACCAAGAAACAGATAATCTCGTCGTACAACGATTTCGGATCGTGGTTTTCTTTTTTCCTTTTAAAAAAACGAAACGGAAACGCCGCGCGACAGATTTTTATACGGATCGCAATAAACGTTATTAATGGAATCGAACGGGGTGAAAGCCAGGGGGGAGGGGAGGGGGGCGGCTGATTTCAGCGGAGAGAAGCTCGATCATCTACCAGTATTTAAATGTGGTTCAGAAGTACGATGACAAGAACAAAAGAGGTGCGCCTTTCGAAAACGTGATAAACGTAAGCGTGTGGAATCAATATTCGTTGAGTGGCACGTTTTAACGCAGCATTTGTTTCTAATAGGATAAGCGGATCAGCTCTCGTGTACCGTACTCGTAAGTCGTGCTTAATCAGATTCGGAGTAAAACTGAGACGACAAGTAGAAAGCAATTGCATGAAAAAGAAGAAGAAAAAAAAAACAACAAAAATGAAAATCAATCGTAAAATCTTGACTCCGACGAAACGTTTGTCGACATCTCGATTGTGGCTTCGAATTCTACTCGCCGAAGATGAAGTTTTCGGTTCGTCGAGGAAAGCAAGCTGAGTTTCTATAGGGGATTTCATAATGAGTGAACCGTTTTTTGTCTTTATTTGCTAGGTGACGTGTACAATGTACGTAATAGCAGACCCGTCCAAGTTCTTCGTCGCGGGCCGCACGGTCCCCACCTGTCAATCTGTCCGTTCCTCCACAGGCTCCTTCTTATGTTATAATGTACGATAGGAATAGGTCCGGGATAGAATTAAATGCCACGCGCTTATGGCGATACGACCGTGTCAAATAGTGGGGGAACGTCAGTTCCCATCGTAGCGGAACGAAGAAGTGGGAGAACGGGCCAACTGTGGCCCGCGCGTCGCGGCTTGGACAGGCTTCAAATATAGCAAGGCACATCCAGCAAACACAGAAGTACGAACAATTGTTCTGCTGCGGTAAAATGTTTTTATTGGCAGATTCATATGCCTTTCTCTCTTTTATGATATTGAATAATGGAATATAAAAGTCTATGAAAGAATAGCACTCGGTAATAGCACACTTTTATCGATGGAAAAAAACACTTATTGTTTGAAAATGTGTTGTACGAGAAAGTAGATTTCCCAAATCGTTTCTGACGTGTCGAAAATTACTAACACATATAGAAACGTCATTCGCAAGAAGGTTTCACATATTATGAAACTCTGGCTATAATACAGAAGCAACAATCGATTTATCGAGCGTTTCGAAGAGGAATAATCAAATTCCTATGAAGGCTCGTGTCACGCGCATTCAGATGATTTCCACTTTCGCGTTTTCATTTTCTCTCTCTCTCTCTCTCTCTCTGTCTCTGTCTCAAAATCTCGTTGAAAGTCTGATACCACGAGTGTATCGAAGCTAAAAACATTGAATCTTTGAACACGATTGCAAACCTATATCAAAACCAGCCTGTTTCAATCATTTCTTGAACGAGATATCAATTTGAATTCGTAAGTTTCACGTCCGTACTAATTATGTGATAATCTATATATTTTTGATTTGTAATTCTGAGAAAAGTGACGCGATCGCCTCCAGGATCTGTCTTCGCACCAAAAAGAAAAAAAAATTAAGATTCGTAGGTTAAGGCTAGAGTGTAAGTTAAGTCTGTGAATATTATCCGATTAATTAACCTTAACAGGAGATTGATATGAACGGTTATTACCAGTTTTTTACGCGGACGCCAATCGCGTCTTTGGCCCTAGTGAACAAAAAAAAGAACAAGATATTCGCGCGATGCGCAGGTGCACAGGATAATATACACGCGTCGTGCGTACGTAGTTTACAGCTGTAGGGATCAGTATTTCAGTTCTGTTTTTCGAAGGGATGAGCGATTTGTTCCATAAGCTACGAAACAACGTGACCTAGCGACCATAGTTAGCGAATTGACTAGGCGAAATTACCCGATTGCACTCGAGTATTATAAATCTATATACATATGATACATACATACATATATATACATATAATTTGCAGTTGTACAGGCCGTTTCAAAAAATACGATTCCATTTAGTTTACGCGTCTCTGGACTCTTTAAAATCGAAGGAAAATAATTTCCGATTACGTAGGCGAATGTATAAATAATTTAACTCTCTAACGACGGTCTGTGGGTGTATTTCGACTCGGCGTGTCAGAGCCGTCACTTAATTATTCAATATTTGTTTATTCATCTGTTGAATCGAGGTGAACCAAGAATTTCCGAGAAGGAAAGATTGCAAATGCAAGGCAAATAAAAATAATAAGCTCGAGCGGCTGTCGTCACGTACAATTTTATTCCGATACAAGATGACGCTTCTTATTTCGAAATAAGACAATCGCTATATCCCCTCTTATCGAAAGAGAACTCGAGAGTCCGTATCGAAATAACGTCGGAACAGTTGTGACGAGAATTCTCGCGTGAAACGTCCTGTACAAATCGCGTTCGAGGTTCGCGGATACGTTGCAAAAGTGAAACATTGCGAGGGACGGAATGTCGATTTGTTGGAGGATACTTATCAAGTTGAGTAGTTCTATGCGTTGACGAATGATTGTATTTCTATTGAATCGTTGACAAAATTCGACGAGTTTGAACGATCGGTGAACGGTTACGCCGGTTCGGCACGGTTCGGCCCGGTTGTTTCGAAGCGTACGGAAACCACGTCGCGACCCGGTACATCTAGAATGGTTGTGAATCCTTACTCGGCCTTACTCGAGGCGTCCATCGGGTTGGACTAATTACCTTCCTCGCCGGGAAGGGATTTCCAAACTGGAGCCTGCGGTGTCGGCACTCATTCCCCGCTCGAAGCTTGCTAATCGATTTTCCGTTGGCGTGTGCGCGCAATCGATACGATCGAGCGCGCATTCTTCGGCGATCTCTCTCCCGCGCCTTCCGTCACGTGGCACCTTTGCTCAAAACGCTCGACCCACGGGACGATCAGCGGCGCGACTCCACATTTTCATACTAAACGGAAACGGAATGGATGGTACGCGCGTCGGACGAGACGTTTAAAATTAACGTGATCAACGTAATTTTCACGCGAGACTCTGAATCGAAATTCAACAACTCGTGTGTCAGACGATGAACTTTCGAATCGGTGACTATCGCTGGTTGCTATTAGGATAGGCTCGCATTATACACGTCCTCGCATAATTCGTCGACCGTCAGTTGCACGAGACTGCGGAGCTTTGTGCGAAAGACAAGTTTAAACAATCTTTTTGAATTGAAAATAATATATAGGTATGCTCAAATTCTCCGAATCGTTTTGTTGTTTCATGCTGGAACCACCGAACCTGTCAAAATGGCGGATTTTTAATTCTTTATTTCGCATTAAATAATCGAGCAACGACTCCATAAATGTGGTCCTGCTAATTTCTAAAGGCAATACTAATTAGTCGGTTTTTATTGTAATTGCATAAAATCTGCAGTCGACTGATGATCGTCACGGGCATCTGTATTTGCAATAACATGCTTGAACAACGTTCTCGTGATCATTTGTTATTTTCTTTTTCTCACGTTATTGTCAATCGCCAAACATGACTGACTGGTGCTGCCATGTTTTTTAAGAATACCTTCAGCCAATGAGTGTTACCGAGTAAAAGTTTTTTAAATAACTAGTTAAACGTGTAAAGTAAGAGGTACGTTGTTCTACGCTAATCGGAGTATAAATCGATAACATGAGGAATCGCACCGATGAAAAAATTGATATTAACTGTTGGCATGGACGTTGTTCTAATCAACGATGTCGTTCAACGTTTTATCGGTACGTGCTTGCGAGAATAAAGATTTAATACGTTAAGTCTGTCTAGGGAATAAATATGTAACGTGATATAGGATGTATTAATAATTCTAGAATACACTATCGACCAAAAGTATGACGCCAAGTCTCTATACCAATAAACGGGGGAGGATATATTAAATCGAGGGGAGATTTGTTGAAAGTTACACGCCGAAATTAAATGCATGCGAACGAGTGCATTCGAGTCTGTTATCGTTTATGAGCATTCTTTTACACTGCCGTTAACAGTTCGGACATTGCGGACGCTGTTATGAGTCCAACGAGATGTCACTTAAATCAGTATGCGTATAATTTCATGCAACGCCAAATCTGTTTTGAACTGCCATTACTTTTGCGGCGAGTTCCGGCACATATCGAGCATGGTTAACGAGAAATGTTCAGCATCGAACTCCATCTCGAACAGAAAATGGACGCTGAAAACGCTGTACGTGCTACAGGCAATCGAATCGTGCACGGTGCATCTGAAAATAGACGCTCTATCAAATGATCAAAAATCGTAGCGAAAAGTAAATTTTACACTATGAAAACAAGTTGTACAAGGGAAAAGTGATCTGCGAACGTTGCTTGTGGACGTTGGTCTCGTACCTTTGGCTGCCAGTGTACACGGAATACGCTAGATTAGATGTAAAAAGCATACAATGAGGCGAGACATAAAGTGAGCCTATCGTTATACCAACGCAGCGAGAGCGAGAAATTTAGCAAGAAATACAGTAATGCCTCGATACACGTCCAAGAGAGAAATACTTGCGACACAGTTGTTAGATTGTGGAGAAGTGTAACCGAGATTAGATACGTCAACGAAACAATACCGAAACTTTCTTGCCTTTAATTGTTTCTTCGCGAGGCGTTTGCCATCGTATTCGCGACATTTTTCCGATTAAAACAAGACCAAACTCGATACAATTCAGAATATACTCACTTGTTCAATTCGCAATTTAGTAGAACCTCGATCCAGGTACACTAATCTCAATCAAACTAAAGCGACTGACAGACAACACGATTTATTGTACCGTGAAACTGCGCTACTATCGTAACGCTCGTGTTCCACAGTTCGGATAATCGAGGCTTCGCTGTATCGCGAATTAAAGAAGTAAACACGCCTCGAATTGCGTCGTGTTCGGAGTCGTTTCAATCAGGAAATCGTCGCGAGTGTGTCGGTGAAGGTTTGATGAAAAATCATGAAAACGAAAAAAAGTTTTACGGTCTCACGCTGGTCCCGGTTGCTCGTGATGCTTCTCCACTTTCGAGAGAACGGGGAGGTAAATTTGTACAGGATGCGAGTGAGATTTTGGTGCCGAGTTTTTCGCAAGTGTCGAGACATTACCGTTGTTTTCGCACTTGAATAACGCGTTCACGAGAATCGCGCAGGAAAACAAAAAGAAGAGAAAAAAAGAAAGAAACTGATGGTGGCCTGGTCCGTCTGCACGCATTCCCATATCTCTCATATCAAGTCGGTTTAGTGCCAATTCGTTAGCCGATTAGCGCCTCGCGAGCGATCATCCGAGTCCAAAACGCCACGCGTTTCGAATCATCGGTCGCGCGAGAAGACGTCGACGCGATTAGATAGACCCGTTATGAAAATTTTAGGGGAAAGTCCATCGATCGTGGAATCGATCGCTGGGATATTTGATTCGTCGGAAACGCCGATAAAACAAAAAAAAAAGAAAAACGCGACGAATTTGATCGTAACGTACCGTAAACGATGCCCGAAAAGAAAATGGAATAACGCGTACGGTTAACAGACTAGAAAAAGCTGCGACTAGTGTAAAGTCTATTTCTATCGATACTTATGTATAATAACGCTCTATCGCATGTTACTTGATTAATCTAACGGTACCTGCACTTATTATAGATAAGCTCCGCTACGTCGATTCCCCTTCAATCTCATCCTCATTTTACTCTACGACCCCCCGATCGCATCGAGAACACCTAACGCTAAACACGGTTTTCCTTATTCGACCACTATACCCCTTCGTCTCTTCTCTGTCTCTGTCTTGCCTCCTTTTTTTTTTTATTTTCTAGATAGCCGAAAATAAAAGTAAAAGACACTGTTCGAGAACGCTTCCCAGGATAAACTCTTTGTTCACGAATTTTAAAACCTTGTCGAAGGAAACGTATGTCCGTTGCTTCGTGCGTACTATATTAAGTCTTGAATACTATACATAAACATATTATATAGTGACGTACTCGTTTTGCGATACTAACGGACTATTGTAAATAAAACATTGTACGGTTCCGTTTGAAATATATAGAAATATGTTTTCTGTTCAACGTGTTCGATCTTTACCCTCGTTCTAGAATTTTTTAATCGCTTTTTCGTTAATCCCGATGAACAATATCGTTGAATTTTTCTTGTCAGTTGATGGCAGAGTATTATATAATTATTTGGCACAGCACAGTTTTTACATTATGGTATATGAGAGAAGTTTAAGATCAAACGTTTTATCTTCTGTCAGAGACAGAAGGGTAAAGAATAAAAGAATATAAACATTATTCACTTCGTTGTTGTAAAAACTACAACGGACGTGACTGCTCCGAGGTTAAAAGTATTGTGCAACATGTTGTAATTTTTAAAAATCTTTAAAAATAACAGTTTCTCTCCCGGAGGTGGTTCTCAATAATTCGTAGCTTCCGCTAATTAATAATCGTGTTTCGCTAATCTAGATATGATAAAAACAGTAATTTATATTCGATCAAGGCGATTTTCAAAATTAACATTTCTTTGGTTAACGCTTCGTTTTCTAGAAAATTGAGTTTGGCCACGCTTGTGTCGAATAGGAATAGGCTGACGTCTGACCATGACCAACCAATTCTACTTCTTGCGAATGCTGGGACCCGCGAATCCGTCCGATCTTCAGCCTAATTTTCTCGAAACGATCAATCGAACAAATTTCATTCTTTTTGTCAAATTATCCTCTCTGAGAATCTAAATTATTCAGTCCTAAGACACACTGTATATTATTTAATAAAGTAGACATCGTTACACTTCAAAAAAGTTCAAGTCCGTCACTCCCGCTGTATACAGTGATCGGAACTAATATTTGGACACTTTCTACAACAAAATAAACAATTCGAAGAAAATTCCAATTGGTCAGCTTCGTAGAGAAAATTGTAATAGTTACTTTCCACAATTTTTTTAGCCTATACCGACCACTTTCATAACATTTTTACAGTCGAGATACATACTAAAAATTTCATCAAAATCTTGGCATTATGAAAATCTGAGAATAGGAAAATTATAAAATACAACTAATACAATCTACTAATTCTCCTAACTCCTTAACCCTCGGACTCTTGCGAGATCTGTGCCAGACCCGATATTACAGTTCCCTTTCGATATAAGACGATTTCCAGAACCGGTTTTCGTCGTATATCGGACGAAGAGGAAGAACAAGAAGAGACAGCGCATTTTCAGAATAAAATCGTACATACTGACGGTCGCTCGATCCCCACCGCGACAGGTCACGAATGACATAGCAAGAGGGCTAAAAGTAACTTTTCGAATCCTCTGGTCGAATTCCGAAAAGAATGACTCGATTGCGAAGAGTGATTAAACATCGAACACCGTGCTTTTATACAGGTGAAACCATTTCTCGGATTCAGTCACGCATGCGGCGTTATAGTCGTCGGACGAAGTCCTTCGCCATTAATCAGCTTTCGAACGTGCAGTCGCGTTTGCCGACTAGCGAACAGTCGTAGCCCGAAGCGTTTCGACTATGTTTCTATATAGGTGTAGGGGATACGGTTCGCTCGGCATCTGCCCATAAACGTCACGGTTGTTCAGGGCGCAAGCTCAGTATGGGGGTGCTCGCGAGCCATATACCGGACGGCCAGCCCTGTTTTCAAACAGTCGTCGGGTTTGCGTGGGTGCTTCGCGGTCGTTAGACGCCGTGGAATCCGGTAAACGCTCCTCGATGTCAACGAACCACGAAAAGATACCACACGGAGAAACATGGATGGAAATGAAACCGTGAATACACAGTGAACCTCTCCGTTGACCGTTCCCGTTCGCCGACGTTATAAATATTCTAATCTCGAGTGGATTAAGTCGACGTCGGTTCGCGGCGAATTCGATCAAAAACACACAATTCGATCCGGCAACGACAACAACGAAAAATAATATCGATCTCCTCGATTCAACTATACCGAGACTTCTGTCACAACTGTTCGCGCGGTATTGAATATTCATTTTAATCGGAACTGTTGTTCACTCGCGATCGAACAGAATTCGATCTACCGATGAAAATCGATTGCACCGATCGAATTACATCGCTGTTACAAGTGTTTCGCCGGTCGTTCGGGTCCGTTTTGATCGGTCGTGTTCCAGGAACTGTTGCTTAGTCGCGATCGGAAATCGACATTGCGAACTCGATATGGAGTTCGATCTAGCGACGATAAGAAAAATCGATGTCCTCGATTGAATTGTCGCGAGTGTTCGCAGGGTATCGCAATTCGTTTTAATTAGCCGTGCTCGATGAACTATTATTTGTCCGCGTTTGGAAATTCAATTGCCAGTTGCGCGTGCCACGACCGAGTTCTTAAAATGAAGGAAAGTGATATTTGAGCGGCCTGGCCTCGATCGAAGACACATCGGAGACATTTAGCGGAACCCTTGATAACGCCGAAGGTAAAAGTCGCCGATTTTATCGCGGACACGTTCCGTGTGAGTTGTTTAAGCGTTCGCCTCGCATTCTCTGGAGGACGTGTCTGCGCGCACCTTAGATCGACGATCCAGCAAATTGATATTTACGATCGGACGCCGCGCACTCGATGCTCGATTTGCTTATTGCTAGACCGTCGATCTCCGTGAAAAATAATGGGCGTCTGAGTCAATTGCGCGAAACATATGTCGATTAGAACTGTATTTCTTCTTTTAATAAATTTATAAGAATGCGCCAGTACTCGGAAATTGTTTTATATCGTTTCTAAAGTTCGGTGTTTCATGTAATCGCTTTTACCCGTAAAAATTCAATTTTCCCGTAATACAATATTACTTTTTGGAATTTATTTATAACAGAAAAATCGGAATAATCTACAAGCCGAGAGCCCCAGAATTTTATAAATATTTTATGTGGTATTCAATTTTACGGGCAATGTAAGTCCACTCCTAGTATAATAGTTATCTCACTGTTAAAAAATATACAGAGTTAAACTGACATTACAAAATGAAGAAGATGTCGCGGCTTGCATATAATGCTCCACTTTCAGTAATTCGTTTTAAATAAAGTTAAACTGTTGCTGCTCGGCGTTGCCACTTGTGAAGCAAATAAAAGTATCAAGTTTGTTACAAATTGTGACTATATAAACATGTTTACGCACAGTACAAGTTTACCAGTTACTATTTAATATTTGCACAATTACAAGATAAAAGAATCAGTGGAATACGTTCGTAATCACCCAATGTTTATGTCATTGTAGATATACTAATTTTCAGGCATTCGACAAAAATTTTAATCGCCAGTTAATAACGAAAATTCCAATGACATGAATTTAGTTTGCGCTAAAAATTAATAGGCGAAACACAGAACTGTAAAATAATTGGAGATAGTTTACAGTATTGGCACACTGTTTTCGACTATTAAGCATTATTAGGAGACGCTGATTTCCATTTGAATCCAGTTTATTGGAATTGATTTAGAAACCCGTTTATTTTGCATAAAAATCCGCAGTCTGGATATGGTCATTGAATACGCACGTTAACGTGCACTGTTTTGCAGTCGAGCGTAACCTCCTGTTGACATCGACCCATTTAATGACATTAAACTGTTGGCCAATACAAATCAAACGGCGATGCATCGCGTCGGCAGAGAACACTTTCTGTGAACATTCAGGAAACATTCAAGAAAGCTCTTAGCGGCGGCCTGTGCGTTCAGCAGAGCGTGAAAGTTTTCCCCGAATCGATAGGTATTATTCTCGAATGGCCGTTAAGCGATCGTCCCTTACGGTGTAATGGGATTACAAGTATCTAATTGCACGTCATCCGGAGGAGTGCGCCTGTTTGCACTAGCGCGTCGCCTAATGAAGTTAATACACGTAATTGTCTTAAGTGCATTAAGGCTGACACGCGAATAATGTCAGTGAAAAAGACGACGACGGGACGGACGCACGATGAAAACCCGAAAACTCGGACTAGAATCTTCCACGCGAAAGAAATGACAAAATCATCGAGAATCGTCGCTCGTCAAACTGTTTGACCCTCCGTATGCCGGAGTCATTCGTCGATGCAATTTTATTCCGATATAGGACGACGCTTTTTCTTTCGATATCCGACGAAAGCCGGCCCGAGTAATCGTATTATACATCGAAGGAAAACCGTAATGAAATATCGGCCTGGGTCAGAAATGACTCTGGCATAGGTCTGGAACTCGACAGGAGTCTGAACGATAGAGAAACATAAGTCGGTCGATTTGCAAGACTACTTTTATTGTTCAATTAGCGAGAGTAACGAAATCTACTTGTCGGTTTTATTAGAATCCTCTGTAAAGAATAATCTGCGCCATCTCGTTCGATGTAACGAAAAAGAAAAGAATAAATCGATATCCGTTATGGTTTCGCAGAAAACAGTCTGTAACTCTTCGTACATACGTCTGATTCTATGTACTGTAAGATTTCGATCCAATTTGTTCTGCACTTGACTCCATCGCCGGCAGCCGACGTAAACAACTTTACGTTCTTGTTCACATTTAACCAGCAAGATAATAACATTTGACGACGCTGTTCCTCGGAAGTGAATCGATATAGTTTCTGAAATCTTCCTACCCGTTCCGCTAAAACGAAATTCACCGGAACGGTGACGCAGATGACCTGGAAAGCCGAGGGTCACGCGGCGGAATCCTTCAACGTCTCGCGGTACTCGTAATAGTTTATTTTGAAACGCTAGTACCGACTAAAAATACGTCAAGCCCGGTCAGAACTTGCAATTCCTGCATCGTAATAGCAGAATCTATCTATCAATATCTGGATCGCTTCCTGTAAGATCTAGGTTCTGCGTAAGGAGAAAATCAATGTTTCATGTATCAGGCCTTTTATAATTCAGCCGCCATCGTTTCATCAAGGACGAACTTTTTCACATTCAGAGCAGTGACGTGAACTTTGAAGACAAAATGTACGTGTTCGAGCAGTATTCATGATGCAGCGGGAATAATCTCGCGCTTGGACGCCCACGTCATCGCGTACAGTTTTGTGTTAGGCGAATCCTCCGAATCGATGAAGTGCAAAGGTTCGCCCGCGAGAGAAATATTTTCGCTCGGTGGACTGGCGAGCGAGACACCTGTTGTAACGCGTATAATAAACTCGTAAAATCAACCTTGTTGGCAATTTCCCAGCAATTCCATTTATAACCTAGAATCTAGCGAACCTGGACAATCGAATTCCATACTTGTTTCAAGCTTTCGTACTTTCTGAGAATTTCCCAGCTTCGTTCGAGCATTTACATATCAACTTTGCTTGCCAGTGTTTCGAAACAGTAAAGTCTTGATCCAAGTCCAGTCGTCGGGTCCGTGCTGTGACATAGATCGTGCAGGGCTATTATTTCTTTGTGTCATATTAATCGGAACGATGCCACAAATAAGTTGGCGAAAGTCCCATAAAAGAATAATGGAAAATAAAGAAGTTTTGTCTAATAAAATCGAAATTTTCTTCACAGAATCGACTTTGGATGAAACGGCTTTGGAGGACGCAGAGTTTGAAGGGGACACGGGCTGAATGAGCAGATACTTGCTGTTGGATTAGTCCAGTTTCGAAGTTATCGTTGAAACAAGGGAAAGAAGGGCAACAGGGGCGATTCCACTGGATATTCGCGATGGGACGGAAGCATAAGCGTCGCCTGATACCGGAACAGGATCGCAGAATATGCGGCAGCATCTGCTTGTGTCAGTTCACCATTGTCATCAGCTGCGTCGCACTGGTTTATCTAAGTGTGGCAATCTACATGCCCTCCCACAGGTTAACGACAAGGCTGTATCGATTAATTTGACCAAGGCTGATAGTAATTAAGTTACGACTCATCCGACCTTTATTCCCTCGGAAATCTATAACCAACCACTCCCCGACCTGTGAACCATTTAATTCCAGCCGTTTCGAAACCTATTGTTACGTGCTGCAGATTAATTTTTGCAAACGATTCGTGCCCGAGGAAAAATTCTCTCTTCTCTTGTTCTCGTGAAAACCTTCGAACAAATCAATTCTCTTCAATTTCGTCTGCGAAAAGTGTTAGTTTTCTGCAAAACAGATCCCTTAAAATATATAATAATACATGGTTTACGGTGAAGTGTCTTCTCGACGCGTTTGCATGAATTATAATTGGAAATAATGTAAATGATGATTTAATAATGGGCTGGAAATATCTGATGTGAGTTGCGAATGCACTTTCAATGGTATCTCTTGCCCATTTGTAATATTACCAATTTGAGAAATGAATGCATGGAAACGTCACACAACGAAATATTAATGAAGCCGACGCAATTAATTCCAGAGCCTTTCACGCGGGAATCGAGCCGGATCCGGTCATGTGCCAAACCATTGATACCACCTTAGCTAATAATTGTGGTTGGGCGAGTTGCGGGGAGTGGTGCTTAACGAGAACCACTGGATTCTGCCCGCAGATTCGCGCAACTGTACGAAGGAATGGCACAGACATCGTTTTCCAGAATTGCACGAAATTCAATAGCATATCGTGCCCAAAGGTATGTGTCGATTTTCATTCCTGTCTCATCGGTCGTTGATATAAGCTTTAAATTTTCATTTATTTGACAAATTATATTTATTTGAGCAGTATGTGAAAGAAGTTCAATAATTTACTCTTACATACTAATTTCGCGAGAAATTGTTGGGCGAAACTTTACTTGAAAAAGCCAGAAATGTCTAACTTGTGTTATGTAATCCTGTAGATTTTGGCGAGAGAATGCCGAAAATCGAAGTTTTAATCCTAGAGGATCAGTAGTTCAAAAGTTATGAGTGTGTAAACATGTGGGATTTTCAGCGTTTCGCAAGTTAAGGGCGCCGCCATATTGGCATGTGCTCACATATCGTCCAATCAGCGGAGCCGTGAGAACTGTTTGTGCTGCCACCTAGCGGCTCCGAGACGACGCTCAGTACATACCAACATGGCGGCGCCCGTACCTGTCGAAACCGCTTAAAATCGCTCGATTTTAAACACGCATAACTTTTCAACCAATGAATTCCTAACATTAAAACTTGGATTCTCCGCATTTTCTCCCCAAAATCTACAGGATCACATAAAGAGGTTGAGAATTTCAGGTTTCCTGACTTAAAATGTAATCAATTGTTGCACTATATTAATTTCAAAAATTTGTTGAATTATAAATGAAATCCTGCTGCCTTTGAATAATTTATTCAGAAATCCTCAGCCGTAGTAAAATGTTAACTCGTATCTAGAGGATGATATTTGACAGTTTCAAGCCAACACGAATTTTTTAAAATTCACAATAAAAACAGTTCTGGCTATGACGGGTGTTCTAGTATTATTTTCTCGAACAACTTTCGAATTTTCACACGAATATCGATTTCCCCATCGAGAGCCGTGCATTTTTTAACTCCGCACGGGAATGTAATGCCTCGGACAGGCAAATGGGTTTCCGGCTGAGTGTATTGCGTTTGCTCCCATCGGCGGAGAAACGCCAGAACAAATTGATCGAAATAACGCTGCAAAGTCTGCGTCCCGCAGGGGCGTGCATAAAAATAAGTTTCGCGTCTCATCGGAAGAATTTGTTAAATGACGGACGGGTCGGATTGCACCGTCAACAGCAATTTTCCATTAGCCGCGGATGAGAATTGATGTTTCTCATCCGTTCGCTCGTTCGTTTGTCGGAACGGCATTCGATCCTCCCCGCGGAACAACGAAACCTTGTTTCAACATCGGACACCTTCGTTGCGTAATTACGAGCGACTTTAAATGCAATGCTGCCGCGGATATTTGGTTTCGCTGCGCTGTTACGTTCTCAATTACAACATCGTAATGCGCAGCGGCGACTTCGGGACTCGGAGTTCCCTTCCGTTCTCAGAATGAGCGTTCAGCATCGCGATATTGCCCTCTTTCCTATTTTGCGAATTGTAACTGCGGATTTTATGCATTCACGACAATTTGCGTTCAAATGCCATCAAATTGTCTTTGTACTTTATACTTTGAATAACCGCAGACTAAAAATTCTGGAAAAGGTCGTTGCGTCCAGTGCTGGTAGGTTTAGCGTTGAAGAAAGTGAAAGGGTTAAAGAAGGACACTCGCTTCTAGGTCTAAACTTTGATCATCCCCAATAACATCGGTGAAATACCTATTGGTTCCGCAACGTGATTAAGTATCGTTCTTCCGTGACGCCATCAAATTATGGGTACTGTTCGTTTCTTTTTCCCGGTATCCGTGTCCGGCGATGATACCGGAAAGCACTTAGCGCGGACGGCATCGGAACCGCACGCGGTAACTCTTTTATCGATACTTTTGCATCCATCGAGTGCATTAACCGAGGAGGGTCTACAAAATGCCGGGGCGTCCCGTTAAAACGGCTGCAGACCCGACGCCTTTTCCCTCTTTTCGGCTCCCTTTCCATTTAATTGGATTTCCCTCGGTTAACGCTGCAAAGCAACCTTCGCCAGGCGATCCACGCCGAGGCCAATCGAACACGCAACTCGACTGCCTTTGAGTCGAACGGTTGATCGACCTTTCTCCAGCTTGGAAACGCTGGAACTCGGGAGAATGACGGTTTCGCGGGAACAATGACGCTTGGTGGAATACTTGTCATGAAAGTCGCGACACGCTTGACTGGCCGAACAGCATGGGTCACCAGAGATTTGTGGATTCCATTGTTTTATCCGATCGTTCTTCTCACGAACATATAAAACGCTCAGTCTATTTATGTTTCACGTGTGACTGTCACTTGAGTATGCTGTCGCGTAAACTGACAAAGCGTGGTACGCGCAGGTTATCCCATTTGAAGTGTCGCACGCAATTATTTCCCAAACTATAGCTCGTAAAAAGTCGTCGTAGAAACTTCGTTGCAAGTTCTGAAATAATATTAAAATTTATCATGGACTGTATGAAATGATCCAGGAGATTCTTCTTTCTCCAATGACCATTCGTTACAATGTGCACTCGGCGCAGAACGTAATTACTTAGAGACCTCGATTAGGTACGCTCGGAACGTGTCTTGCAGACGTTCGATGAAAGTTTTCCTCAATTATAGTAAGCTCTTGCGCACATGGAGAGCGTAAGTGATATTACGGAATTTTCGTAACGTGATGGACATAGCCTGTCGTGCCGGTTACTTTGATGCCGTAACCTCGTTATCTGGTACGTAACGCTGCTCCCCTAATTCGTCATTTTGAATCACTTTCTAATGGCTCGCACGCGCCACGCCTTTCGTCGGTCGAAGGAATGCGTTGTGAGAATATTGCCATACGTAAAATCTTCTACTAATGGCGGCACAAATAATATTTGTCCCTTTGACCGACTCGCAACCGCGGCAAAATGGCGTTTCGTTTGTCAGAGGACCCCCTAGCATGATTCAAACATGTCGGAAGGTAATGAAAGCAATCTAAAAATAGCCATCGATCATACGGATTTTCTATCCTGAGGGAGGATAACAGGAGTGTACAGAATACTCTCTAGGGAGTGACCACGAAAATGAAAGCGACGTGTTGCGTGACTGCTATTCGGTTCGAGTTAATAACTCCGGGGCTCCCGAATTTTTGGCAGACGGTATAAATATACGCCACTCGATCTGCTAAAAATATCCCATGTTCCACCGGGGAACGCAAAATATTCGTAGAAATGTTTCATCTGTCAATAAATTTCAGTATTGTGCACCGAAGTCTTCAAAAGTTTTACACGATGTTCGCATTGAGATGTTTTTCAACCTCAAATCAAAATAATTAACCATCTCAACGTGGAGTTAGGGGAGATAAGATTCTTTTATTCGACTTGAGAAAGTCAGCTTAGCTTTTTAATATATCTTGTCCACTTCTCCCGCTCACTGTGCAAATAATTTCAATTTAAAAAAAAGACCAGCGAGTTTTTTGTTAAAAGCGTCCTCGCGAGTCGCAGTAATCGGCAATTCGGTGACAGGGCGGCCCCCTTCGGCTTTGAAACCCTCCAGAGACGTTTGCCTTTTCCTTTTAGGTGAACATGGCTGCTGTGAAGAGGTACAACTGCAACAACGGCAGCGAGTGCAGCGTGCTATCGGGGGTATTCAATTGCAGCCTCGGCCATTGTGCCAACTTGAGCGAGCTGATGCTCTGTCATCACAAAGCCGACGGGATCGTGGTCGACAGCGAGAAGGACAACATGAAGCTGAACGGTTTCTTCAGCTGCCAGAGCTCCCGGTGCACGAAGATCAAGCATCCGTTCACCTGCGACCGATATTGCCCGAAAATCTCGACGTCCGGGGTGAACGTGTTTCTGATGCAGGACGATAACGTTATCACCGCGAGGTGCGAACGCGGATTGGCTTTGAACATGGCCAACGGAAATCTACCTGGAACCAGGCTGACCACGCCCGCCGAGATTTGGGACAGCAAGAATAGCAGCATTTTCGCGAGTTGCATGGCCGTCAGCAGGGAAAGAGGAACCGTCAGGTAAAAGTTAGAAATCGATTGTTATTTCCAAAGTAAAATATTAACGCGTAGACTTCAAAGTGATTTATTCAGTGGAATAAGAGAACGAAGCTTATCACAGAAATGACTCTTTCTGCTCGTTCAGATCGTACAAATGAAGTTCGTTTCAAACGACCGCAACGTGGAGAAAATTAATTTTTAATGGCGGAGCAAAATATATACGCGAATTCTCATTATTATATTCGAAGATTTAAGGCCAGCACATTGAAATATATTCACTCGGTTAAACTATTGCGTTATAACAGCCACATAGTTCCCTCGATGCCGAGTAATGACGCGAACCATGCATAACAGAGATCGCGAACGCAAATCCGTTGCGTGGAGACAGCTCGTTTCGGTGGACTCGACGTCTGAGAACGTAATTAAGATGTATGATGGCGAAGCTAACAACCGTGAACGCACAGGCTGTAACGAAATGTTCGGCCTTGGCTGTCATAAGCGAATTGTTCATCCTCGGATCAATGAAGATCGGTAAAAGAACAAATGATACCGCGAAATTATCCTTCATTTCAGGTTTCAAGGTCAAATTTATTGTTACGTCGTATTCTACTACGAGGACGAAAAGTGTTGAAAGAGCCACGGTCAAATATCAGTCTAGACAACTATGTTACAGTTGCAATAATTTCGATAAAACTAGCACTTTAATAATAGAGTGAATTACGCTTTTTCAGTTAGAGCTTCGTGTTCGAGATAATCTATGTCAAAAAGATCAGGATCACGCGTTCGCACCTGATTATGGTTACTGCACGAATCTTTGATTCCCTCGATAACAAAACCCTAAATGAAAAGATGTCATTCTTTCTTATCGACGTATTTCGGCATGTAAAATCTACCCCCAGTCAGTCACGCGATAATGTCGTACGTATGCCGCAAATAAAATCAGCTTGTGAAATTATGGCAACTTGAGGGTACAGTAGTTTTCCGAGAGAAGTGAATGTTAAAAGTTGATCCACGGTTCCTTCGAGACTTTTCACCCTTGCGACAAGTAGAATGCGAGGGAAAAAAAGAAAGATTTGACCTTGAATTTCAAGGCCAATTTCGTGGCAACTTTGTTTTCACAAATCTCCATCGATTCGGTGGTGTATAATACGCTTATAATGGCCAAGACCGAGCAATTCTTTACACCCTGCGCGCACACATACGTGCGTACAGATACGTGTACGTATGTACCGTTGACCTGAATAGGTCTCGCGGCGATCCGTACGATCTAGGCGATCTAGAAGGAACGGACAAGAGTTCATCGCTCTCGGTCGTACGCCGGCCACTTCGCCGTAATATTTTTCTTCCTTTCGATCCGAGCGATTGTGAGGTTTCGCGAAAAAACGAGCTCCAGGACGCGAAGCACACAAAGGACTCGCGGAAGAAACCGCCGCGAAATTCCCGGGTCGATCGCGCGATCCCTCGCGAAACCACGCCATTCACCGTTCCGCTTCGCTGTCTTTGCTGTCGAAGGGAAATCCTTCGAGAACCCGTGAGCGCGAACCGCCGAAACGGAAACGGATTGCGTCGTAAGCATCTCGAACCGATTCTGTTTGCCTGGAATCGTATTTCATTTCACGCGTCGGCCGGCGTCAATAGAACTCATCGTCGGAAAATATTTCCGAGGATCGATAGGCCGCGAGATGCTCGAACAAAGTCGGGGATCATCCTTTTTGCTCTGTCGAGGGGAACGCTCCCCACCACATCGATCCCTTCGATCGAAGGTGACGCGCTTCTTCCGTCCGCCGATTCCCCCATTTGGGGAAAGATTCACGGAGCAGAAATTAATTTGCTCGGAGAGTTCGTGTTTCCCGAGCGAAGGAAGCAGCAAAGTTGGAGTGAGCGGCAGAAATGAAGAAATAAGTGCTATTTTCGTTTTCGCAGATCTTTTCTTTATAACAAAATACACAACTTTGCCATTTGAACCGTCCCTCTAGCTGCAATAGTTCGCGAGAAATTCGACCCCCAACTTCGAGGGCTGTTTTCACCCCTTCAATGGGGACGACGGGCTATACAAAAAAATATCTGACGAATAGTTTTCGAAGAACCAGCTTTTCCCAAAGTTTCATCAAAATCGGAGCGCATTGCTCCGGTTTATTCCCTTGTCAGAAGCGTTTCGAGTCTTCGATCTGTTTACCAAGGTTTTCTTACTCATTGTCAGCACGGTATGAATTATACAGCGTGCGGCCGAATAGCATGTACGAGCGGGCACGAGGTGATTCCTTATGATAAAATGAGGGAAAAGTAAAGAATAACATTTTTTCGTCCGCGGCTTCGTTTTCGAGAAAATCGAATTTGGAGATGCAGCGAATGCGTCTGATCATGACCAGCCACTTCTACTTCCTGCGTTTACTGGAGCACACGGAAGACGGACTTTTAAACTAAATTTAATTGTGAGTGAGTTGATCACGAAGAAACTTCGCAAATAGTATTCGGATGTCTATCAGTACTGCGTCTGAGCATTCCTCGATATTTCTACTTAAAGTACGAAGAATAGTAAATAAGTAACAGAAGAAAACGATTTAATTAGTTTCTCGCCGATTCAATTGATCGATCGCTAGCTAATAGAAATTCTTAAGAAAAATATATATTAATATGTTGACACTTATAAACAATAAAATGAACAGATATTTTTATGGAATTTGAAAATTCACATTAAATTAGGTTATTAATCTCGATCTCGCTTATTCATCTTGATGAAGATTGGTAAGCTTATTTAGACATTTCTCCGATATACATTATTATCCGATACTTCGCGACGTACTTTATGGATAAACAATTCGGATATTCAACGTAAACTCTATTGGAATTCGTAATTTAATCTCACATTAAACAAACTCTAATACGGTAATAGACAAAACGTTTCTAAAAGACCAGTAGAATAAAACCAAGCAACGGGAGTTATTAGGAGAAACAAGCTTGATGCTTTACAATAAATTGAGTAGTCAATAAAATATCCGAAAAATTTAACCAAGTAAACTGGGTCTCTACGTTAATTGGATTCTTACACGCCGTATCCAGTATCAATTGCTTCTGATCACGGACACGTGACATTTTCGCATATTCCCTTTCTTAGGAGCCTAGAAGACACCGATAAGGGTATTTCCATGGCAACCATTGATCCTGTGGCACTGCCCGATCCACCCGAACGCCACGTTTTTCTGGCTCGTGCGTTTCCTGCGCGTTTCTTTGATTTCGACGGCTTGCCCGCTTTCTCGTTTTCACGAATGATTTACTAAGCCGCAACAGAAACGCTCGTGACGAGCGGAACTAAACAAGAAAGTATAGTGATTCCGCGACACAATAGCAGTCGATCCTACGGTATTAAATCTTTCACAGCGCTGGCAGGACCATCTCGGTTGGAACCTTCCTCGCGACAATAACGAATTATACCGAATACACCATGCCCTGACTGTCACCTCTCTTATTATTGGCAACAGAACATTATGGTAGACAACAACTTCTTCTCAAGGACATAATTTTCGAGATCTCAGATTTTCGAGGAAAAAGCGAAAACAATTCGTAGAAGATGCAAGTTACCTCTTTGTAAAACGTACTTTGCGAAACCACGTATTCACGTTTATAAACAAAAAGATATTACAGATTGATTCAAGTTGACAAATCAATTCGCAGCCCTTCGTTCCCGAATTTATTAGCAGCTCGCGATCAACTGAAATAGATTCTACTCTTCGGAATAACGAAGTTCTGAACTCATATGTTCCGTTAATAAATACTTATGATGTAAAGGTGTGTACGGCACACACTGACGAAGATGAAGTGGGACACAAGAAAGAACGATTGGGACGGTCACGGTTTCTGTTTGAAATATTAACAGGCGAGTTTCAGATTCGATGTACACCCCCGGATAGATAGTATCGATTTCTGAAAGAAAAAGGAGGAACACCCGAATAGAAAACCTTGGGGTCGAGAAGAAGGTTGGAAAACGGCGTATCGTGTATTGTTGAAATAACAGAGCCGTAAACAGAGATATATCCGCAGAGGTCGTTCCGTAAGAGTCCATTCTGTTTTCCTTTTCGCAGGGCGGAGGACTGTGTGAATGGCACTTTGCTCAAGGAAATCCCCGTCCCAGAGCCGCACATCAACTTTACGAGCTTTCTGAATATATACGAGAAGAGCTTGCAGTATCCCTTCGATACCACGAACGTCTACATGCCGGCCCAACGATCGCTCACGATCTACAATAGTTCCCGTCTCTACATCAACCTGGAAGGCTGCGTGAACACGCTCAAGGGCGAATGTAAAGATTTTCTTACCAGCCACGGCCGGGATGGCGACAACCAGACAGCGCAGAGCAGATACCCCTGTTACTATAATAAGGTACGTATATTTAATAGGGGGGAGGGAAAAAGACACACTTTTTCATCTTCCAAACCTGAGACCGTGCGTTTGTTTCCTTCTCGACCTCCGTGCTATCTTCTTCGCACCGCAGGGCCAATTTCTCAGAAGCTATACTCGCTGACATTGACCGAGAATGCAGCATAATACATCTCTACGGTGAATTTTTTTCCTTCCAGTTATTTCATTATTATTAGATTGCGGCTTTCCATGCGAATTTTTACGTTTCTACAGGGTGATCGTTGAATGGTGGTGCAACCGAGGAGGGAGTGGTTTCTGCGTGAAAAAATAAGTCGAAAACGTAGAATAAAATTTGTTCGTGCGACGCTTTGTTTTCGAGAAAGTCGAATCTGAAAATTGCGAGCTATTGAAGTGGAATTGGTTGACGCGTCTGGTCACGACCGACCGATTCTACTTCCTACTAATAAATCGATTTTCTCGGAAATAAAGCCTCAAAATTGTAATTTTGTTTTCGATTTATTTTTCATGTGAATTACATCATACCACCAGTTATCGATCATCTTGTATTTAAAAATTACTAAGAGTTTTATAGTACTTGAAAGGGAAAAATTTCATTGCAATTTTTGAGACATTTTCCTATGTCGAGTTTAGGCGATCAAAAATACTTTCAGTGCATAGTATCCACAGTTTAAGTGTTACCCTAACATCTGACATTCAATGATGCCCTGTGTACATTATAATTAGATACGTATAATCAGATACATAATCATGTACACACAATATTGATAGTAATTGGGAACGCGTAATAATGTATACACGTTATTAATGCTAATGAGGAACGTAATAATGTATACACGTTATTAATAATAACTGGAAAAACGATAATGTATTCCCATGATTATTAATAATTAAATATGTACATATCTAATAACATAATTAATTACATATCTAATTCGTCTAGATGTATAGATTGAGGTAGTGAAAACTACCAGCTGGAATAATGCGTCGCCTGCAGATTTTATCACAAATGTTTGAAGTAATATTTATTTTAGTTAAGAAGGTTATGAAGGTTAACAAGAAACACATAAACTTGGCAGTGCACCTTTTATTCAAATTTTAATAAAACAACCCCAACAAAATCGTATGTCAAATTTTAGAGGGCTGCTATGAAAGAGAAGCTTCAATCTTCAAACCCATGATAGATTCAGTCATAAAGTTTATTAGTGACGTAAAAGTTTTTTCGACGTTCGAATCTGCAGTATTTTGCAATACTTGAAGATCCACAATTTGTCGACAGTCGGAGTGTTCAAATATTATTCAGATTAATTGCATATCGATCTCTCATTCAACACGTTAACACGCATGACAGCCTGTGCATGAAGTCAATTCTGAAATACGGTACGGAGGGAATGAAACAATTCTAAAATAAAAGAATTTCTCGCGAGCACACGCTAAATCAATTGCGACCACATTTCTAGATCGACTTCCGGATTAAAACTTAACATTCAATCAGCATGGGAGGTGTATGTACTTCTAGCGGTGCTTGAAACGATCACAATTAATTACAGGTCACTTAGACATCAAATTCATAACACTCGAGCGTATTATTTCACAGTGCATACACGTTCGGTTTATAATTATCCACCTAGCAAGTGGATGCACACGCTACTTGAAATGCACTCATGACACGGTTGCACGTGAAACGCGAATCATAATTTACTGCATACACCCTTGCACGATAATTTTCTACCGAAGATGAAAGGAGGAACGTTTGTCCATTACTAGTATTAAACGTTTTTATCATTCTGGTTAACGACGATTAAACCCTTACGATGCGGAGTTAAACCAAACAAATTTTTACTTCCACCAATTTAGCATTAAATGGCCCTGCAATTCTAAATCATATAAAAGCCATTAAGCCAGTGACTTTCATAGCATGAAAAACAAAAAAATATCTAGAGAAATATTCTAGGTCGGAAGAAATGTTTCGTTTCGGAGTTAAGATAGCTTCGAGTGGAAAGGGTTGAATATGTTATTAGTTTTTGATCGATGTCCGCCTAATTTTGCCCCCGACTACAGATCCGTCTAGTTTCGAGGTATTTCAGGGCGCGACAACTGTCTAATTGGTTCCGCCTAATTTATAGAAACGGCCCTCTGCGAGCCGGGCCGTCGTGATTCGTTTCTGACCCGTCGCACGATCGGAATTGTTCCAGAACAACTCGTACTTCGTGGTGGCACGTTTCGACCTGAACAAGACGCGGACGGAATTGCTGATCGCGGTGATCGTGCCGTCCGGGCTGTTCGTGATGAGCCTGACGACCCTGGTGATCATAACTCGATCGGTGCGGGTCGGCGACGACGCGAAAATGCGTTGCCGTTACTGCGTCGACAAGCAGCAGGTGGAGGGCGAGGACGAGGGTTTGGTCGAGGCGACGCCGTCCTCCTCCCAAGGTCACATGAACGAGAACGAGATCAAGAGTATGGAGCTTTAGCAGTCTAAGCCACCCGGGACGAGCAGCGTGCTTCGATACGAGAGGGTGCCATTGATCGACACCGACGAAGCTGAGGACTCGTTTTAAGGGGGGCATTCGGCCGACGCGACGCTACTCGACGCGACGCGACGCTACGTTCCGTTCCGTCTCGATTAAAATTACAGTGAATTTGATCGATGCCTGCCGAGCGAACGTTCGCGCGTACCTTCCACGCTGTTTTCGCCGCGACCACTATGACGATCGCGACCAGTGACGCACCGGGAAAATCGATGCAGAGATATCGAATGTCAAGTGTGGGCGGCCGTTACTTCGGACGCCGGTAAAATTAATTGAATGTTGTTCCAGCTACACCCTCTGCTATCAACCCCTTGCCTTAAAATGACCTATCGAACGCGTTACGGACTTCGGACGACAAAATTGATTATTTTTAACTTTGTTTTGCTCGCGAAAGAACGCCATTTCAAGCAGGGTAACTTTTTAAAAATTTCTCGACCTTGTTTTAATGAATTAGAGGCATCGGTTCACTGAAGGAAAAGAAGATTTCGAAAATATTGCAATTGGTAGGAATTATTTGAGAAATGGCACTTTTTAACACTTTTCTGTTTGAGCCTGTAATGGAGATTTGAAATATGCGCTTTGTAGAAAAGTTATTCTGTTTTAAAGGGCGTAATAAACAGACTGCGGATCTTTATGCAGAATAAAAGATATTTACACTGATTGCAAGACACAGAAAATAAAAGTTATTTTATCAAGCTAAAGCCAATACGCAGCTGCCCTTAAATCTTTGTAATATGTCCACTGATCCTGTAATGGAGATTTAAAATATGCGCTTTGTAGAAAAGTTATTCTGTTTTAAAGGGCGTAATAAACAGACTGCGGATCTTTATGCAGAATAAAAGATATTTACACAGATTGCAAGACGCAGAAAATAAAAGTTATTTTATCAAGCTAAAACCAGTACGCAGCTGGCCTTAAATCTTTTTAATACGTCCACTGCTTTAAATTGTGCTGATCCATTTGCATAAAATCCGCAGTCTGGTCAATTTACACTCGACTTTGAAACAGTGCAAGCTATTTCTTCTATTTGTCATTGAGGACGCCCACGTTTTAGTCTGAGACCTTGGAATGAAATTGTGAGGCAAGGGGTTATGGCGGGCTCAGCCTTTTCACTTTGGATGACGCGTACGGTTCGTCCACAATGGATTTTGTTAGGATTATTTTCGTCATCGTCATCGTACCTGTGCGTATTTGTGCCAGGGAAGTTGGAAATCCTTTTTTTATTTAAAGAAGAACTAGTCGAATTCAATCATCGGCATCCAAAGTGAAGAAGCGTCCCTTACTCGCGAGAACTGCGCGAAGCCTGGACGAGGGTGACTCTGCGGATCTAGAACTTTAGACAGAGATCCATAAAGATCGGAATCATCGGGGCAATGAAGCTTCGCAGTGTGGATGGCACGAAACGAAAGCGTTTTCTGATAAATGGCCTGTTTACTTGGGAGAGCCTCGGTGCATCGAGAGGAGTCTTGGTGAAACTCCAAGGTAGAGAGATCCTTTGAGATTGGAGTCCCCGGAGCTCCGCCATTGTCGATCGGACGGAAAAACGTTTTCTGAATTATGATCGTACCTTTCCGGTAAGCCGGCAGCTTACCGTCGAAACTGTTTTCGTTCGTGAGCGTTCATGCCTTTCGATCGAGTTGCGCGAAGTTACTGGTTCGGTTCACGATCGGCAATAATTTCTCAATCTTTCGAGAACGATGGCAACCGTTGCTACCCTCGATTTAACCTCGGTCGATGGCTGATACACTTTGACCCCAGTTCCGGAGGATCCGCGGGCGGCCTGTAATGCTAGGCCTAAGTCGGACAAATCCAAGGATATTTTCTCGAAATTCTGTCGCGTATATCACTTCAGTGTCCTCCCTGTATTTTAGAAGAAGAATAAGGACGCGATTATTTATGTAAACCGCTTTGGGGAACTCTGTCTAGTTACGAATCTGAAACCATACGTGATCGATAGGGATGTTCGACTTTAATTGAAATACTCGTTTTCGAAAGTAGTACAGTAATTTGTTAACAAGAAAATCCTAAACATCACATTTCTTTAGGATTATTGACTGGACATGGTACCTTAAAGTGTAATGTTACTCTAACTGTACCTATTGTTGTTTGTTACTCTGCTGACAAATAACACAGAAGAGTCTGGAGCTGCTTGTCCTTCAGTGTATCGATGAGTTATGTTCCAAAGTATGTGTGAAAAGTTGCATAGCGGTATAAATTAGCCGTGAAAAACATCTACACTCCGAGAATTAAAATGTTCAAAATATTACGAGCTCAAATGGATGTAGAGATGCATTTTTTAATTTTTCAGCATCATCAATCGTGCGAGAATAATGATATAACTGCATCTTCAGAGGTCATGAACGTTGATTACAACAGCATCACTGTTGAACGGAGCTTTTAATCAAATAAATATAGTAATGTCTTGATATATGTGCAAGGGAGTTGCTCGATATTTGTCACATTAGATTAGATATATTGACGGGACAATATTAATTCAAAAACGAAACCTTCTTCTTCTCAATTATTTCTTTATGAAATATACTTGTAACATTTTTCTGATTAGAACGAGACCAAACACGATACACTTCGGATCATATTTACTCGTTTAACTAATGGTTCAGTCATTTTCAGGACAAAGTGTGAGCGCTCAACTTTAAACAGGCACAACTTTCGAACCAATGAATTTCTCGCCCTAATACTTCGATTTTTGGCAATGTCTCGTCAAGATGTACAGGCTCGCATAGTAAAAAGTTAAAAATTTCTGGGTTGTCAAGGTGAAGTTCAGAATAGATCAAAGAAATAGTGCTTGATAAATCTTGTTTCGCTGCAGAACTTTCTCCGTATATCAAGACATTATCGTAGATCGTGGTTACGAATGATTCACAGCCTTTTTTAAACTGTTTTCGGTGAATACGTGCCTTAAGAGACACAGACGAGTTGCACTGAAAGATAAGTTACGGGAAGAAGACTGATTTTTCGGTGGCCATAAGCGTCTCTCACAGTCGATATCTAACGACTGCTGGATCCTATACATCATTCGGTAATCGAGTTTGTCGTCATGCACCTTCTGTAAGAACGCACAACAATTGTGTTCGAACCTAATACTTTAGTAATCATCGTAGTGATCATTTCGCTCGACTAAATGAAACACGCAGAAACATTTCTTAGCTAGCGTAGAAATGCTTACAACGTTCGGTAAGTGTTGAGGATAGGATGGAGATTTCGATAGATCTCAGACGGTCTTCCGGAAGAAAGAAAATGGCCGCGCGAGAAGTCGAAGCATTTCAAAGCGATTCCCACCGACGGGGCCAACGTAATTAGAAACGTATCCATGAGCATTCCACTATCTTCTCAACGAGATCCTAAAAATTCAATTCTCTCTTCCTACTTCAACGGTTGATAAATACAACACTTCACACGTTCTCGATCATCATCGAGGCAAAGATTGACATTTCGAAGGAGTAGTGGATTATTCATCGGTACGGTGTATAATTTACAGATAAATATTTAGGTACGTATATACTTACGTAGTTCGCATAATCACCGATGCCTTCAACTATTTTGCCACTCTGTCGAAAGAAGAAAATCTCAAAGTTCGATCGACGTAACAAAATCACCATCAAAATCTCCCCTTACTTTTCTCTGTAAAAAGATCCTAATACTAATCGTAAGACAACCGAGAAGACTTACTTTTCATAATCGCATCCGAGCGCAACGCTAATCAGGAAGACGAGGTATCAGTTGAATTTTTACCGTTACACGAACTTTACAGAAAAAATATACAATTTCTTACCACTGAGAGATGTGATCTACGAGTATTTTCTACATTACGTGTGTACCTTTCATAACGCGACGGAAAGATTAGAGCAAACGTAGGCACCGATTCGAGCAGCATCAAAAAATCAATTTACTCGTTGGTTGTAAACAATGTATTGCAGGCCCGGACAACTTGCGGCTCGCGAGCCACAGACGACTCCCCTCCCTTCTCCTGGTTCCTCCCCACCGAACTCCTGCGGAGCGTGGAAGCGCGCGCATGTGTGCGCAGTCACGTGGCCCGAAACACGGTAGGGGAAACGTGAAACAGTTGATGGTGGGGGAACCGGTGCACCGGTGGTGGGAGTCGTGAAGCGACAGCGGGGAAGAAGTTGCACGGGCCTGTTCTAACGTACGGAGAACGTTATCGCGATGCTTTCGATGTACAAAATAGATTAGACACGTCGTTAATATTACAATAATAGAATTACGGTAAGTATTCAATGAAAACCGATCTCCCGTAGGACGATCCCGAGTTTCGACCGTCAACGAACATACGTTTGTCTACTATATGTCAACTATAGCGTAAGGGCTAAATACATGTATAGCACTGTTTACGGTATCTACATTTCATCGAGCCCTACGACTGCCTACGTATAAGAGTGTTTGTTATATGATAATGAGCCACCCTACCAATTCATTTGTATAGAAATATGGAGTAAGATGAAATCAAAATATTGGAAAACATTAACGAAAAAGTACGGCTTCGAAGAATTGAGGTGAATACGAATTTCTACCACAGTTTGGAATTTTTTAAAAACAGAATAGATAACTTTTCGCATGTGACAACTAAAACTTTCTTAAATTTTTTGAATAACTAAAACTGTTACCAATGAAAAATGATTACTGTTGTCCCGTTTCGTTTTTCTCGTAAGTGCATATTCTCTGTACAACTGCTTGGTAGTGAAGTTCAAGCAAACTGGGTGTAAATATAGAATGTAAATTAACTAGATTAAGAGATGAAAGCCTTACTGTGAATATGTGTACGCGCGTTATAGCCACCAGTGAAGAGTATATGCTTGAAGTAATGTAACGACCATTAAATGATAAATCGAAACTTAGAAATAGCTAACGATTAACGATTTCTATGTTGTAGAAACATTCAAGCAGGTCGTTGCAATCGAATGAAATAATCGTAGGTGGTTGATGTAAGGTGATGTAAAAAGTTTCATGACGTTTTTCTGAACGCATCGAACGATATCCAAAACGTGTCGTATCCTATTGGCGATCACCTGTTGATTTTATTCGACGTTGTGTTATTTGTTGCTAATTGGAAATAAAGCAAATGTGCTTGTCAGGCACCAAATGAAAATGCACAGTAGATGTGCAGAAACTACGCACTTACTATTATAAAAATGTTTCTAATTGCTACATTCAGTGCAGTCTTATTGATTTGTTTCTTTTTCTATTCTTTTATAGGATTCTTTTATAGGAAATTTTATTACAAAACACCGGTTTCGAACGTGTTAAATTTTGAGTTAAATCCTGTAAATTAAATTCATTAATTTTGACATCTATTTTGAAAAACGCACGTTTGCTTTATCTCCTTTCCTCGCAAGTATTGTAAACACTAAGAACGAAAAACCATCAAACTCATCATGCTGTATGTGCATTCTTCCGCTTATGCTAATAAACGATAAATCGTAGCCTTTGTCGATGAACTCGTGTTTTTGAATGGTGTAACTTTCTCGCTACAGAATTATACGAATCAACGTGTTACCATAAGGGCCAAATGAATAGTATACAAATTTACAAATAGTACAGAATATAAAGGAGACAATTTTTGAAAGTATTCGAATTAAACAGAGGAGGGGTTTACCAAACAGCGAACATCCAATATCGGAACCAAATTTACTGCGTGTCCACTTGAGAGTGCAACAGTTCATTGTAAATTATAATATCAAGCGATATCTCATCGAAAATTTGTATGTTCTAGAATGACTCATAAATTTATATCGATTAGGTTACGCTACGTGTCCGTTTGAAATTAAAATCCGGTGATGTGTGTTCGTAAGAACGAAAGTGATAACTAATCTAGAGAACGGCAGTGTTAAAAAAATAATAACAAAGATATACACTTAAGTGTACTTGTTTCATATGAAGATCAGTACTTATACGAATGAATGTATATTTATGTTGTAATTTAACATAACTGTTCATGTTATTTGTCATCTGGATATGTTTGTAAGAATATCTATGTGTATCAATCAACACAACTTACATGTGTCATTTATAATAAAATAATTGTTTAACAGCCCAGTGTTTCCCAAACTTTTTGCGTAACGTACTTCCAAATCCGTCGATTGTTCTCATAATTCACAAAAGTCGCTTTCATATTAATTTCACAGCGAAATAAAATTCTGCCATGCCTGTACTGTGACAGCAATGATCGGAATGTATTTTTCAAAAAGTGTTATTTATATTTTTCACTGTATTTAAGAAAGATATTTACTCGGTGCAAATGTTTTCTTGCACTTTTCCATCCCACATATTTAGAAATTCAACCTTTGAAAGTGTTTCGTCGTAAAAATCATTTACAAGCGATTCTAGGTGCGATAAATCAAATTACACATCCATCTGTGGCGATAAGCATCGTTCGTGATGAATATCATTTCCCTGTTGAGATCGAAGCAGATCTATAAATAAATATTCTTTCTCCGTACTAATGTATCCGAGTCACGCAAATTTTTCTACGATTACCGATCAAATATTTAACACGATCTAATGGAAATTTCATGAATGAGGCTAGTCGACGTTATCGCGAATCATCGTGTTCGCGATGAAATTTTGCAGTGTGAAACGTTTTGCAGAACTGACGGAAACCGTCAGCCAAAGATCATCGCGATTCATTCATCTACATATTTCCCAGAACGAAAAACCGTAACTGTGCAAATCGTACTATCGTAGTAGAATAATAACGGGCAGACGTGTTGCGTGTCTTACTGTAGTTTGTGTCGAGGACACGGCTTAAAGAAGCTACGATACGCAAAATAGAGTAGGGCGATTGAAAGTTATGATATACCGTGGATTTATGTTCGATTTTCTGAATGATTCCAAAGTCAATTGCAGTTGAAAACACAGAGCGTTATCGTAATTACTCGAAACGCGAAAATCTACATCTACCGCTGAAAAAGATTAGATCGATCCTGCTACTGAGAATCATGCGTCACTATAACTCGAGATACATGATCAACTATTCGCTGTTTTCTTCGCAAATAGTCTGAAGAAACAGTTCAATTGCTAATAACAATACAATTTAAAACAATTGATCTAGTTTCGTTCTAGTTTCATAATTGTCTTACATCTGTTTAAAAACTAGTTTTAACGTAATCTGAATTTTTTAAAAATTGATACAAATAAGCGCAACATTCGTTTATATATATTTTTCACCTTTTTGTTTTGCGAGTTTTCATATTTATAGTCTCCATATAATTGTTTTAACATTTTTTCAAGACAGGCTTCCGAGGGAGAGGATTTTTCGAGAAAACTATACTCACCGTTATGGCGACACTTTCAGTCATTAAACAGGTTTGTACGTTGAAAATTGTAAGATGGTGGAAGGCAATACAAATTGGATTTCATCAACAGGCATCAATCTTGAAAGTAGGTCGAGATCGAGTACGTTCGCATTCACGAGCATGAATCAATATGCATGTGTACAACAATTCCCATGAACTCGCGCCCGGTGACTCAGTAATAGTAAAACGCCTCTTGTTATCCGTGGAACAATGTAAAGTTCACGACACACATTTCGCCGGCATTTTTGTAGGAAAAGTACGCTTGCACTAGGCAAAGTACAAAGCTCTATTAACCTTACACGAAGGGTTGAACCCATCAGATCGATACACTAATGTAATCAAGACCTTGATACCATATACACACATTGCTACGCCCAGGTGATCGCTTAAAAAAAGAATTGCTCGTTCCTCATGTCACAACAGTCCTTGTAATAGACAAATTTCGACTTTTCTGAAAGCGTTGTAATTCGCAGAATAATTAAAAGACGAGAATTTAACGAAAATGTTCATCGTGCATTTATAGTACCTACATTTAATCGTGTACAGAAACAATTCGTAATATTTAGTTATATAGAAAAGTGGTTAATTATCCAGTAAAATTCTCCGCAACTTTCTGTATTAATTACGAGGCTGGTGGATGTAGAAAGCCTTCTTCCAGATTACTCTTTGAGAGTAATTATGTACCTAAAATCATTTCCGCCTCCTATTCTGCTTCCTTGTTCGTTCCACAACTCGTTTAGCCACGACAGCAGAGACTCTTTCATTTTATCGAGATACAAAGAAAGTTTCAGAACCAATTCTTAATAATCGCCCTTCCACCATCTCATATTTTTCACGGTTATTGCGCGGCCACAATGGCGTGGATTCATAACGATGAAACATTTTCCCAACGAACGAGGGTTGAACCAGTCCACGATATATGGCATAATCATTCTGTCAAGATTATACATTTTCTGATTTATCTGGCTACTGTACACCATGAAATTGCTGCAACTGAAAATACTAAATATTTTTTCAAATTTCCATGTCGAACGATATACGAAAACATTTAATGATTTCTTTAAGAGATTTATTTTGAGACGAGTATATAAATATTAAGCCAGAATATACTATACATAGAGTATAGCAGTAGCTAGAAGCGAATACAGTGATTTCTCTATATGTGTCGTCAAGGCCTGGCTGATAAACGTCGCGGAATTATCCCCACCACGCCGAGGAGTGCAAACATGAGACGGGTATGTCTCCTGGACGATACACGACGCTGGCAAGACCCGTGTTGTTGACATATATCGAGAAGTACTTTATTTGACAGATTATTAAATGTAAATCTACTTTCAAACGTTTTATTTCCAATCTAATTATTATGTTTGGAGAACTTTAAATATTATCGTTTAGAAATTAAATGATTCTAACACAAATTTGACGTAATTCTTAATAATCGACGTAGTAGCGGATAAATTGGATAAATTGTTTTATATTAACGATAACAACCTTTAAACGGTATTTGATTCGATTACGCTGTTTGCATGCGACAATATGCATGCTGCACGATACCGTATAAGACGGTTGTATAAATACGCGGTAAATATGTATGCGGAATAAACAACTTCCATTCAGCGGACAAATATTAGCATACCAATCAAACTATCGTTGCAAGTCAAATAGAAGGATTCAGATACAGGAAACGACTGTGATCGATCGAGAGCACGGTATCTTCAAATACTGGGAATTTGAATGGAACCGAATGCATGAGAACGAACGAAAGGGAACCGCAGGGGACAAATTGTATTATTGATAGGCTACGGTTGAATGCACCCGGCAACATAAATGGAAATCACGCAATTACGGTTCTTTAATCGATAACGGAAACGGATGAATCGTTGGCGATGAGTTCGTTGAACCGGCACGAGTAAATACCACGTTGGTACTTCGAATCGCTGAAAATTTGTCGGGTACGCACATTCGTGCCACTATTATAAACAAATCGTTTATGTCAATCTGACGTCCTATCTGGAATCTTCAAATAAAATCTATTTTTACTTATTTGTCATTTACTCGACTTTCTTCGATATTTAGTCAAGCAATAACCAAGCATTCATCGTTGTATTTATTTACATTTTCGACGCGGAAAATATTTTCAGTAACGATGAAGGCGAATCCAGTAATAAAATTCATCGTATATACAGAAAATATTGTTATAGAAATTAATATGTTTATTCTTTCATAAGGTACAGAAAGAGAAAATTAGTCGATGATTTAAATTGAGGGTCAATCATCCCCAAGCATTGGAAAATTTATTTGGCAATTTCTATACTCATTTTTTATATTATCCATTGTTATTTAAACTTGTTTATATTTTTCACACGGAAGTAGACAGTTTATTATTTCATATTTGGTAGAATCTCTTATACTAAAATTGCTTAATATACAGGTGCAATAGATTTATTTTTAATATATGTCCCAATAGTTCATTCGACTATTTTAATCGAATAATTCCTAGGATAGCGTTTTTAAAAAGGTATAAAGCATGTTCAAATTGAACTATTTCCAATAATATTTTCACAAAATACGTTTCATCTACACTACAGTAGTTTAATGCGAATTAACCTACTTTGAACGGGGCATTCAGAAATGTTGATCGATAATATAGTACTGGTTGTACCGTTTGGAATTAAATCAGTAATAACGAAGCCTCGTTAATATTATAGTAGAATTTACAGTAGCATAAACCTGATGGATGAAATATTTACGCAGGTTTGAAACCTACGCAATACTTATCAGAACAGCCGGACAATAATTGACGTAGTATACGTTGCTAAAGAAGAAAACTACTTTACTAACAGAAGAGAATTTCCACTTACCTTTAGCTGCTCTTGTCGTCTATAAGCATGAAGCATCAGCTGTTTGCGTTCCTCTTCCGACATCAATGGTTCACGCGCTGGCCTACCTCCCCCTCTTTTCTGCAATTTCACGATAATTCGCGTCTTTTCGTTTGCTCCCACATAGTCTTTAATTTTCTTGCCCGGCAACATCTCTTTCCCCGAGAACCATAGTTGCGCCAGTTGCACGTCGATCACCTGCAACCGTAAATTTCCCTTTTCAGCGGTCGATCTCGAAAAAAATCGATTTTCTTATACCGTCATTAATAGCAGTACACCTAGAGATTGTATCTTGTAAAGTTTCGAGCAGAAATTCCAAGCATTTCTGTAGATACAGCTTATGAGATAATAGCGCATTTTTCTGAAACCTGTTTTTCTCTCTAAACCACATTTTTGCAACTGGTTGACCCGATCAAGAGAAAATTATTGGACAGATCGACTTGAAATGTTAACTGCGTTGTATATTTCTTATTTCATTGCTAACATTCCGTGCATTAGTACGCTTAGATTTGAACATTATTTATCTCAGGTAAACTGCAGACCGTGTGAAGCAATTTTAGGGTGTTGTCCCGTTCAATGGACGGTACACGCTATTTTTTAAGATAAACGGAATTAAAATCGGCGAATTTCATTCGTTTATTTATAATACCTTGCCCGCAGCGTTCAAGCGCTCAAATGGCACTAAAAACATTTTGTACCTTTTCAAATTCCTATACCATAAAGCGTAGAAGGAGTAATTATAATCGATTACCTCGAGGGATGCTTGAGTGCCGCTGAGGTCCTCGGTGTTCTCAAATTCCTGACGGATCACATCATGAGGCGGAAGTCCCATGGGATAAACGATGGTCACGGCGCCCCTCAAGACATCCAACGCCTCTTGAACAATTTTCTGCGTGACCAATTTATCTTGCTGGACCAACTTCTGCATTGAAAAACCGGAGGCAACGTTAGACGAGCAATAAAATCGTATTATTCGAGGATAGTCTATGCGAAGCGAGGAAATTCATTCCCGGCCGGACACATGAGAAATTACCTTCGAAACCATAGCTCTTGCGTCTTCGATCGTTTTGCTCAAGACCTCCCGCATCTTTGCATTAGGCTGTTTGCCGTTCCTGCGGCCTGAAACACGAAAACCCTCTGAGTCGTGCAATTAACGCAACGATTACACGGCCGTTCGAGGCAACAAAAATTCCCGGTGAGCCAATTCCGCGACAGCATTGTACACTCCGTTCCCGATAAGTCGCATTTGCATCGGGGCGGCGAACGGACCAGCATAAAACACGCTGGCAACCTGTCCACCGCGCGTTCCGAGGCTAGGCTCTCTCCTTAATATGGTTTCACGTACCGATAACGTCCTTGTTAAAAGTCCATCCGCCCATCGGTACACACTTCTCGCCCCACTCGTCCTTGAGCTTCAGATCCTCTACCTGCTCGTCCGTGAGGCCCATCATGTTAGGGGGCAGCATAGCGCCATGCTTCGCTAGCTCCTCGATTTCTATTTTGTTCGGAACGTAAATGCATCGGTTAACATTAAACTTCAGCGATATATTATTCCACAGAGCGAAGATAACTTTAGAACATTTTATATTTAACCCTTATACTCGGGCACCCACTTTTCATTTCTTTAAAAATTTTCTTAAAATGTTCTTATCGACAAACAGCAAAATGTATAACACACAGAATAATCCAATCAACATAATTTCTTATGGTAGAAAGGAATTTAACCCTTATGTCAATATTTCTTATTGAAAAATAGTGGAATTGATATAGATTTGTTTCAATGGTATCGACAAATTTCTGTCGAGGTCGAATGTTTCTAAAGGGGAGTGCACACCATTATCATCATGGCGTAATAGCTGAAATCAAGTCCAATTATCGATCTGATAAAGTGGAATGTTGATCAAATACCCCCAATAATAATGTAACACAAATCAGCAAAGTAACACGGCAAGGGAGGGGAATTTCCTTCGAGCTATAATTCAGCCTTGGAAAGTTCAAATGATGATCGGAGAACAGTCGAAGGCCACCTTGAAACATCTTAATCTCAGAGAAAAAAGCAATCAAGAAGAATTGACTGGAAAAGTTGATCAAATATCCTCTATAATTCTACGCAAACTGACAAAGTAACACGACAAGGGAGTGGAATTTCCTTCGAGCTATAATTCAGCCTTGGGAGAGGTCAAAAAAATATTCCGAGGCCGTGCAGAAATTTCTCGGTGTTGGAAAAACGAGCAATCGAGGCGAAGTTGAATAACCGAAAAAAGGTAAAACATTCCCGTAGATTACTTCTGATCCGGGGCGGCATTAAAACCCGTGTCATTAGTGTAATAGTACAATTCGAAAATAAATGAAAGGATACATAACTTGTTATCGACGATGAAATCATTGGCATTCAAAAAGCCTGCGGGTAACGCTCGATAAAATCGTGCACGGGTTCGGCTCCGCAAAATGGTAATAATGCGTTTGCACGCGGTTACCCCGAGACAACGCATGCCACTTAACTTACGTCCGTGCGCCCCTTGTAAATAAAGCGCAACTTTCCAGACACAAACCCGGCGTTTCTTTGCACGCCATTAGATGTCATCTTTCCGAAGCACTTTCTCAACCGGCCGGACACGGAGAGGGGTATAGGGATCATTACCATAACATATTCTGGAAATCTTCAGCCGGCCGTTGTAAATAATAGTAATGTCGTATATAACGTCCTCAACCGTCGCGTCCACGTGTGTGTCGTGCAGAAACTGGCTCTCCTCGCCTTTCTTCACGTGCAGCCGAACCATTTTCTCGGAAACTTGAAACAAAGCGACGCCGTAAAACCGACAAGCTTTTATTAGACCGCGACATTTCGCGACGATGCAAAGTGCGTTCGAACGAATTTCACCGGAATCGTACAGAAAATTAATATGTCTACTTCCACAGTGGATTATTGAATTATTCGTCGAGGATTGAATTTCTATTTATTCGTCAGCTGCTACTATTAGCTATTTTTCTTCCAAAAACTCGGAGCTTTTCTCGCACACTTTGCATAAAACTATTTTTAGTCGTACTAGAATTCATTCAGCAATTCCAAGATAATTTTGAGAGAATTATAAAGCACAAATTCACACAGTCAATTCGTGCACTTGCGGGTTAATCGATTTTAAACTTCACGTTCACGGCTCAGAACTTCTTGAAAAATTATTCGAAATAAACGGCACGACTTAAAAAATTACGGACTGAATATTTCCGAAGGTACAATACATTTCTAAAAGTTGCTTTAAAACTTCAAAAATATTTACTGTGCACAATTTTCATCTTACACGGTAACAGAATTTAATGATACATTTGACGATGACTTCAGATTTTCGCGTACGTATAATTTTCCACGTACTCGATTACATTGCAAGCAAATAATTCACTAAGTGAACGTACCTGAAGAGAACGGTGTTTTTATTCAAAATAGTAAGTGACAAGACAGGCTACCTTCCAATATAATCGCACAAGTTACAGAATTTGCCGGTCCCCGAAGATCTGACACTCGGGAAGCTTTAATGTCACTGCTTTCGTATTGAAAAAAGTTGTGCTATTCTTCCGAGAAGATTGAAAATACCAGTCACGTGGTACCAGTGAGCTTCTTTCAAGATCGACGCGTATTTCCGCCGAACCGATCGAGGAATGACAGGTTCGCCGCAATGAAAACTGAAGTTAGACTCCGGCACCGAATTCCTGGCAACTGGGGATATCGATCAAACAAATCGAAACTCGCTGAACCTTTCCAGTCATCTTGATTCGCCTAACAATGTGTCCGATAACAAGCCGTTTCAATGGAGGTGAAATTAAGGGGTCGAAACACGCAAGGCGTGGAAAATAAAACGATGCCGTTTAATGAGTATATAATTGTGTTTCATTATTGTATAATATACATATTTACATTCTAGTGAAACACGGATTACAAGAATAAAGACGATCATATATCGTTACAAATAACGAAGAAACATTCGGACGCTCGCATTCTTCCATAAATTCTCTTTCATGCATTTCGTCTCATTCATCCTCATGTTCCTACTGGCGTTTTTTGGACACAAAAATATCATATATTTCTTCCATAGAATTACTTTATGTCAATAATAATAATATTAATAATAATAATAATAATGGTAATAATAATAATAATTAAATATTCTTGACGTAACGTTCTGTAGAATAAAAATCTATACATTTATAATCGTAATTCCATAATTCTTTCGCTAACTGTAAGTGACTAGTATTATGTTAAAATACATTTATAATTCGATTCGATGAGGTGTATTATTCTTCAGGTCGTTTCCTGTATTCTGGGGTCCGAACGTGAGTGTGGTCCCTATAAATGTGTGTGTATAATCGCGGGTAACATGCGCGAACGTGTCTCGAACGGAGACAATGATCGTTCTAAATGCTCGACTGGCCGGGAACGCGACAGAGAGAGAGATAGAGAGAAAGATAAAAGAAGAAAGAAGCGAAGACAACGGAAGGAACCACGAAAAAAGCGAATCCTTCGGAATCATCGGCTCCGATCAACGTTCACGATACTTCTGTCTCGGGCAGACGACGATTAACAATAGACTCTCTACGACACGGCTTTCTTCTCAACGCGTTAACATCGTTACGAGCGACAATTACTTAATTAAAAGAGTCCCGCCGGTCCACGCGGCGGTCGGACTCCCGAAGACTTACACGTTTACTCAAAATCCTTTCGCATTGCTCGATTAATCAGGTTAATTACGCGGCGGTGGTGGGGAGCACGGGATAAGTCACGAACGAGTAATCAGCGTGCGCATAATGTACACGTGATGTCACGCGATTATCGTCGAGTGACTCGTTACAAATACACACGTGTACGTGCAGTGTGTGTGCGTGTGTGTGTGTCTACGCACTCGCCTAAATCGTGTTACATTTACAAAATAAAATCGCTTCTAAAATAACCATCCTCGGGCGACGATGCGACGCGGCGCGCATGATACGATACGATAGAAAAATTGGCATTTGGTCCGAAAGAAACATACAAAATGTCGGGCTCTTACGTGCTAACCGGTGAATACATGTTGTGTACGACTCTCGCTCGCTCGCCATCTTATTATCCGTCGCTGTTTTCTGTTTTTTTTTCGCGAGAATTGCAAGCGACGCGGAATACACCGCGGTCGAAAAATATTCGTGTACGTGTGTTACGCCTCCGCGCACGATTATGCAGATACAAGCGTAGCCATTTTGTGTATCAGCGAAACACTGGAAGAACTCTGTTCCACGGTCCGCCGGTTGGAATATCTCGGGAGTAACATCGGACTACTTGCAAAAATAAAGCGTCACTCTACGAATACGGAGAACATATATATATGTATATATATATCAGCTTTTCTTGCCTCTTTTTCGTTCCGCCATTACGGTTTCCTGCCTTCTTTTTCCCATAGTTCGCGCGATCACTGGACGGCAAGATCCTTGGACAAGTGAAGCTTCCACACAGAGTGAATTCTCGTTTATTATTCTACTACGCTAACAACGAATTGTTTCCTCTTTTATGTTTTTATCATAGCGACACGAAATCTACGCTAAACATCTCAGGCTTCCACGGAAATTGCTTGACATCGATTAAAGCTCAATATTTTTAATTTCATCTCGGCGACGAACGTTGGTTAATCGAATCAACGGGGTTTATGTTCGATCGAGAGCGAATTTTCGAGCGAATCCTTCCGGTTTATTCTTCGCTGATGGTCGGCTCGGCTTGTCGCAGCTCGATCCTGTGCTCTTGGTGTTGATCCTGCGCGTCCGGATCCTGCAGAGTCGCGTAAGGACCGTGCAACGGCGATCGTTGCACGGTGGCCTCGTCTCAGACTTTGCTCTCGGGCCCATCCGTCGTGTGCTTGAAGGAATTGCGGATTTTGCTTAGGTGAAGGGCGGCGAGGTGGCCGTAGCTCTTGTTGTACCATTCTGGAGTGCGTCCTCTGCAACCAGAAAAATTACGTTCGTCAAACGTATGCCGATACCTCGTGGTTTGTTATCCAAGAGAAGAAAGTCATTCGTTACTCCATGAGGTGTTTTTCAGACTTTCAAACTACTTTTACAGTACGTTCAATTTGTGAAAATTGTTACGAGAAGCAATATAAACATATTCTTGCAGTTGCATCCTCGGCATAAAATTAAAAAATGCGATTTGATGTGACCGAAGGTACCATTTGGTTAAGCTTATGCATTTTTGTATGAATTCAAAACAGATATGTTTCTAAGGTGATAGAAACGTTGAAGGTAATACTTGCTGTTAATGTTGAACAAACACATGACGCGGCCGAGACGTCTTTTATGATGTAGAAAATTTTATTTAGCATAAAGATCTACAGTGTATTTAGAAGGTTTGCAAGTCGGAGACTTTCATGAACTAGTCGAGTGAAAATTCGCCTGGTTTCTACGCAGGATAACACTTTTTCTTTCTCTAGAATTATGTCGTGATTGTACGTATTTGAAGTGTGGAATCATTAGTAAATCACACTAACTTTGTGTCCACTCTGGAGAGGTGCATGATCCTTGATTTGCCGCTGCCGCAAGGCTCGATAAGATAGCGCGAGGCCAAAACAATGCCGCGTGTTCCGCCAAGCATAACAGGAGCATCCGGATGTTCCACGGACGTCTCTACGATCACGCAGGCCCCTTTAGGAAGATCGTTTCGCCAGGATCTGTGTAACAGAAAATTCCATTATTCACCTACTGCCACCTCGTCGAAAACGGCACAATTATAGTTCATGATAAAAACAACGCTCTCACCTCAGCACGCAGTAATCCCTAGCAGGAAGAGGACTCATGTTCCCGGTAGCGTATTGGAAGACCTCCACGTTGCTGTCCAGCTTGACGACTAGTCTGTACTTCAACAACTGCGGGTCCCAAATGTGCCTCTCCCTCAGAACACGATGAAGAAGCTCGTTCGGCGGAGCCTCCACTTCTGTCGACACCCGCCATAATCGCAGAGGATGTCCGTCGCCCACTTTCTTGTACGCCATTTCTACCGAACTGTCCGCCGGGTTGTTCACGCTGACCCATCCTCGACTTCTGAGCAATTGAAATACGACGAAATCAAGGTTCAAGTCCGAGAGCAATTGTTAAGGACAGAACGCTAGATCCGACGTGAGAGAAAAACGAAAGTGCCTAAACGAACGGCGATTGATACACCGAGAAACGATCACATTTTCATTTCCACGTTGTCGTCGTGATTGTACAACACTTTCTGACCCAGACCCAGAAGATAATTCTATGTTCTGGAAAATTTTATGATGCTCACTTCGACATTTACGAGAAACATGAATGGAAGACTGTTGGGACGTTAGAAGAATCCAAGGGTCTCAGGCATTTTCAACTTATTATAATAATTAAAAGAAGAAGTACATTTCCACTTGGCTTGTGTTGTTTGTAATCGACTCAGACAGTTTTTATTTTGCACGAAGAATACTCTAGAATACACCAGAATGTACTTGAATATACTAGAATATAGGAGAATGCCCTTGAATATACCAGAATATACTTGAATATAACAGAATACCATAGAATATACCAGAATATACTAGAATATAGCAGAATGTAGCAGAATACACTAGAATACACCAGAATATACTAAAATATAGCAGAATACCATAGAATATACCAGAATATACTAGAATATACTAGAATATAGCAGAATACACTAGAATATACTGCAATATAGCAGAATGCCATGGAATATACCAGAATATACTTGAATATAGCAGAATACACTAGAATATACCAGAATATACTTGAATAAAACAGAATATAGCAGAATACACTAGAATATACCAGAATATACTCAAATAAAGCAGAATACCATAGGATATACTCTGGTATATACTAGAATATAGCAGAATACACTAGAATATACTACAATATAGCAGAATGGCCTAGAATATACCAGAATATACTTGAATATAGCAGAATACACTAGAATATACCAGAATATACTTCAATAAAACAGAATATAGCAGAATACACTAGAATATACCAGAATATACTCAAATAAAGCAGAATACCACAGAATATAGCAGAATACACTAGACTATACTAGAATATAGCAGAATGCCCTAGAATATGCCAGAATATTCTTGAATATTCCTGAAGATTCGCAGTCTAGTGATAACGTTCCAGCTGGATTGGATACACTAATTCTTGCTTCTCGCTTGCCGTTTTATTTTCTACGCTGGCTGGAATATTTTACTTGGAACGGGAATAATTGAAACGTGTCGGCAAAAAAAAAGGGGTTTTAGTGCGTCGCCTCTCTCTCTCCCTCTCTCTCGTTTCTCTTTTACGTCGGTCGGTGGTGGATCGAAAGAGTAGACGAAGCCGTTATCGCACTCACTTTTCACGGGCCTCCTTCAATAAAGCTGTGGTGCAGGCATAAAGATATCCCCTCCAGTCCTGCTTCAGCTCGGAACCGAGCTCCTCCAAGGCGACCGGTACGCTCTCTTCCATGTAATTGAAATGACACTGCGTCAACATATCCGAGGAGACCTGATACAACCGAACAGAGAGAACAGAGGGGAATACGATTATTCGGTGCGGCTGTGTACCCGGGTGTGCGCGCTCGCGCGCGCGCGCGGTTACTCGTGAGAACGTGTTCGGTTATATTGGATTCGAGCACGATCGCAATCGAGGGGGTTTTAGAGACGACGGATGACGGTCTCTCTCCTCTTCCCGAACGACCTGGACGCGGTTCGGCATCGAGAGCCACTCACCATGAATAATTCACGATGCATCTTGACCAGATACAGAAGACAGTCGTGAGCGGCTTTGTTTTCCGACAGTTCCCTCTGATCGGGAATGCCCACGGTCTTTCTTCTACGTGGCGATACGCTGCTCGACCTGTTGGTCACGTTCGTGTTGCTGTGGTTGAAGTGGAACAGGCTCGGTGCCAGGCACACGGCCAGGTTCGAGGCTGTCATTTGGTTGTACGGAGCGTTGCTCGCTACGTGGTTCAAGAAATCGAGCAGAGTTTCCAACGCCTCCCGATGCTCGTCCGGCAGAAGCAACAGAAGGCATTGCACCGCGTCTGGTCGCAGCTCAACAGGTACATCTGTAACATCCACTCGCGGTTAAACATCTCGTTACGCGCGCAACACTGTGCTGGAACGCACCGATTGTTCAAAGTATCAAGATATCTTTCTCTGAGCAAAGCACAGTGATTTCTGTATATACGTCACGAGGCCTGGGTAATAAACGTCGCGGAACTATCCCCTCTACCGCGAGGTATGTCCCGTGAGGGACCACGAAACTCTAGAGGCCTCCAACGCCGAGGAGTGTAAACCTAACGAGGCTCCGGTATGTCTCCTCGACGATACAAGACCCGCTCTCGTTGACATATATCGAGAATTCACTAAATACGTTGTCTGGAGGGTGAACACTGTGTTCGCCAGAGAAGTATGTGGACTGATACTGTAAATGACCTAGCGAACGATGGTAGAAACTGTGTTATTATAAATAATCCAGTAAACGCAGAGGAAATTATTTTATACACCCTAGTTCCTTTGTGTGCTGTTTTGTTTGTAGACGCTCGGCAACTTACGACCTCTGCGCAACCCCTAGCAATGTAAACATAAGCGGCAACTTATCGCTAAATGTTTTGTTTTTCCTCTAGGCGGTCACCCATCTTTCGACGAGTCCCAACCAACGTTGCTTAACCTCAACGATCTCACAAATCTCACAATTCCACAACTCCAGCCACCGACTAAATGTTTTGTTAACTATTAAGTTTCGAACCAGCACAGGTAGTACTTCCTCATTGAAAGGAACTTTGTTCATTGAAAGGAGTAAAATTAATCTCGAGAATTTTTGAATCTTCTAAACATACTCGTTAAAAATTATTTTAAGTGTGCCAGTTACGTCAACACGTTGAAGTGTCAAAACGCATTTCACAAGTTCACACATTATCTACCGGCGATTATCGCGTAACTTTTGAAAGTCTGTGGCTAATGACTTTTGAATAGATTCATTAACAGCAATAACGATTTTCTAACAACCTTCTTCGTACGAAAGATGATTTCTATAGCATCCCAATGAACTTCCGACAGACAAATCGTTAAACGTCAAGAATGTGAAATGCTTTTCTTTTTGAAATGAACATCGAACATGTTCAGAGACGAAGAGAGGTCAAAGTGTACTCACGTTGGAAGATAGCGATGAAGGTCTCGGACAGTTTGTTCGTGAGCAGTGCTTCCGGCAGCTCCCTAAAATACTGTTTGACAAGGTCAGCCACGTCGAAGGCCTGTTGACCGTCGAAATTGATATTGTCGCCGAGGGTCTCGGTCAGCATCTTCAGCTTCTGTATCCTCGACCTGACCCCGCTCTTCCTGAAGATCCCGACCTGATCGAGCGCGTTCGCTCTCAGCCATCGCAGGGCTATTTGTATACACTTTGGTAAGGCTTGTCCGGTCCGTTGCAAGGAGAGCAGCAACGGCACCCCGAATACTGTCTTGTCTTTATAATCGGGCGACTTGATCTTCCGGATGAACTTCGGCAGCTCCCAGTTCCATCCGGTGCGATGCGTGGGACAGTAGCGCTCCATGCAAGCGGTCAGCTTGAGCAAAGCCAGCTTCCTCAGTACCAACAGTTGTCCGCACGACATGGAGGCCATCGCTCGGGGACACAGAGGATCCAAGGGATCGGGATACAGGGATCCTCTCTGGAAGCTGTGCCACCTGACGACGGTGCTCTTGTGCCTGGGCGACTCCTCCTCCTGATCGGAGTCGCGGCTAGCCACCGTCGAGCTGCTCTCTTGACTGCCGGCCAGCTCCGAATTCCTCGACCTTGACTTCTCCCTGTAGACCGCGACCTCCTTCGACAGAGGCTTGCCCTCCCGGAACGAGTCGTCCCGGTGCCTGAAGCTCTTGTGCAGCTTGTCCTCCCTCTTCAGCGTGGCCACCTTGTCCTCTTTGTACCTGTCCTGGCTCTGCGTGGTCAGCTTGTCCCTGTACCTCTGCGACTCCTTGCCGAGGTTCAGGCTACCGCCGCGGGTGTTGATCGCCGCGTTCTTGCTCGGCGAGTCCTTCGGGCTCTGCGGATGGGCGGTCACGTACTCCAGCACCTTCGCGTGGTTGCTGTTCGCGTCCCTGAAGTACCTGTGACGCCAGCTGGTCGGCTGGCACTCGGAGTCGCTGAGCGCGCCCTGGTCCTCCCGGCCCCGATGAAGGAACCTTCTCGCGCGGTTCATCTTCGTGCGGGTCGGCGTGGGCGTCGGTCCGCCGCCCTGCGAACCGTCCGAACAATAACTGGAGGAATCGTCGCCGAAAGGGCTGGGCGCGTTGGTCAGAGGCGAGGGCGGCAGATGATACGGCGAGGCCGGCAACGTGACCGGCGATCCGGGAACGTGAACAGGCGACACCGAGAGATCGCCGAAGGAGACCGGCGCCGGTCCCGTCGGCGACACGTCCACGCAGTTCAGCTCCTTCATTTTCTGCTGCATCGACATCACGTCGAGGATCTGCGGACCGCTGATCACGATCCCATCCCGATTCTGATGTTTCCGTCGTCGGGACTTGAGCGACTCCACGCGCCTCAGGAAAGCCTTCGCGCCGTCTTTCAGCCGCTCGGAACCAGTTCTTCGAAATCTCGGGCTGATCTCGTCGGAGAGCGTACCAGGTGGTAGACTGCTGTACCTGAGCGGGTCCAGCATCGTGTCCTCGGCCTCCTCGGCTTCCAGACGATCCTCCACCGAGTCCTCCTCGGACTGCACGTTCTGTCCGGCGATCGCCTGCAGCCTCTCGACGTTCGCCTGCGTCACGTCGCACACGCGCGACCAACGTCTCGTCTTCTTCTCGAACGTCCAATTCTCGCTCAGCGCGCACTGCGTGTCCTCGTCCGAATCATCCCCGCCACCCTGCAACAGGTCAACGGGAAACGAACGGTCAGCGGAGGGTACGAGCAACTTCGGAACGCGCCCTTAATCAAGGGGGAAAGTTAAATTAGGAAAGAAAATTCGGTGGAACACGCAAATCGACACACTTCGGTATCAGTGTGTCTCCAGACCCCCTGATGAAGTTACCTGCAATGCTGACGAAACATTGGAAAGGCTTACGAAAGCCTCAACGGACACGACTGTCCATGATTGGTTGAAGGGTGTGGTTTTGGAAGGTGTTGGAAGGGGTGGTAAATTAGGAAGAGTAGGGGTAGAAGGAACACAACGGTTACAGGCGGCCATGGCTACAAAACTGTAAATATAGGAACTATGATGGTTCAGCATGTGTTACTCGGATTTTCGTGGTCATTATGCCGCGGGTGGTTAGTTGACCTTGATGTCCCTTCGCAGAAGGTTTTTACGACGGAACAACCGATAAATATCGGGAAGAATATAATATACATCGGCAAGAATATTTTTATCCGTCGTTCCGGAACGAATGCTCCGAAAGATCACTGCTAATTACGCGACTGATGACAACGCCGAGGCTCGCTGATTCCACGGAGAAACGTTTCATGGAGATTAACGAGCACCGAGTGAACGTTCGGCGGTCCTCGGTGACACCGTTTGGCAATCAATTTGCGTTTGACGCGGCGACAAATTAAAGACCACCGCCGCGTGGAGTGTAGCGAGCGGTGTAATTAATTGTAGAAAGCGTTCCGGGCTAGCCACTTTTACCCGGCCGACAACGCGCAAGCTTCCGAACGAGATATTTCTTCCGGTGTCCACGAGGAGCGGGAAAATCGAAGGAGCAGAGATCTCGCGAGTGATTCATTCGGATAATTAGAAGGAAATGTGGCGCGCTTTCCATTTACCGCGGTTTGGTCCTTCAGAAAACTTGACCCCAACAGGTTTCCCGATATCTTTTCCAGGGGTCATTACGGTCATTGCAAATTTATCAGCTGGCCCACCTTACAATGATAAAATATCAGCAGAATGAATTCGAGGGGGATTTTCTAACGCGACTTTAATTTTACACTTTTATTTTACCAATTACTGTTTTCTTTCTTGTTATTTCTCGTCTCTTCCTTTCGCGTTCTTCAGGTTCTATGCAATCCTACAAATCAAAGTTCGGTGCAAATCAAGTCGGTTCGTTTTCCGATGATAAAGCCAATTAAACTGACGCCCGCTGAGAAACTTGATCCTTTCGTTGTTTCCACGTGGGGCACAGGAGGGCCGCAAGCGAGTCAGGAGAGTATGTGACCTCGCGTGATCCTCGGCACATGACAATGGACCGGGTTTCACCTCGCGTTGCTTCGCACGGTTTCCATCGGTGGCAGCCGAAGAACACTTCGCGCCTACCGTTCCAGAAGCGAGCATCACGACGTAACCGTCTCTCGATCCGCCATTTTTTCCCGATTCGTTACGAGGTGAAACGTGAGGACATAATGAAGGCCGCTGTGTCGCTCGAACCGATTCGAGAGTTTGCTCTACTTTGTCTATAATATCTCTTATCGTATTGGACAAGATGATCCAACAGGAACGAAATACGAAGTTCTTTTGCTTTCAGTCATTTTTGTACTTAAAAAGAAAGAAAGAAATGTTGGTGATAAAGATTAACTCGCTCCAAAGAAATGAGGATGCTCCCCTAACACCGTATAACAATCGCAATAGTGACATAATCACAATAGCAAATTCTCCCAGGGCTGGGTGAAAAATGGGGAATCGTTCCGCGGTTATTAGCGGCGCATTATTCTTGAGAATCGAGAGAAGTCCGATGATTCCTGCTCCGGTTAATTGGCTAGTCGCGTTAACGCGTGTATCAGCGTCCCCGTTTAATAGCTCGCCGCTGCATAATA
>CM052144.1:6514136-6571636 GCA_028454255.1 Halictus ligatus | reverse complement strand
CGGCCATTTCGAAGCAGTTTTTACCGACGCACGCGCTGTTCGAGCAGCGAACTTTCTTTCAACTCGTTTCAACTTCGACACGGGGCATTCCTCGCCTAGAAATTTTGATTATTGGCAGTTTTTCGTCAGGATGTACAGGGTTATGCGTTAATAGGTTACAAATTTCTGGTTTGCCTAGGCGAAGTTCAACCACAATTGTATTCACTGCAAGCTATAAGAGCTTTACAGATATTTGAATCGTTTTAATTGGTTGGAAGTAGTACAAGAGTATTTTTGTTGCAGCCTATCGGTGAACAATTATTGAACATGTGGTTCGACGCATTCTTTGGACGAAATTAGCTTACTTATTTCGCTGGCTGGGTAACATAATCGTTCGCAGAATTCGAGGTGGCTGTGAGGAATAGCAAAGCTTAAATAATTCGGATATTATTGCAACATCTGGAAAAAATTAATGACACTCTTTCAAATTGCATATCAGCGTAATAATATTATACTTTTCCACGCGCGAAAGCGATTGTCAGTAAAACAGCCGTGAGTTATTAAGTCAAAGATCCCGAGATCGAGTTACCGGATGATTAGAAACGCTCGGAAATAATTAAGCGTGCACGCACTGTACGTTTTTCCTCGTCTTCGAGCGAACGAGGTGCAACGAGAGTCCCGAAGCAATACGAAGCTCTCCGGGTGGCTGAAGTTTCTCGATGAACAGTGGAGAGCTTTCGCCTAACCGAAGATGATCTCCGGAGACAAACGAAGAGCCGGCGGTATTGCCGATCGAGAGTTGTAACGAGGATTGTTCGTCGTAAAATGAATATGCATCACGGGATCTCGCCGGGGATCGCAACACGGCGTGCGTGCTCGTTCGTTGCACACCGTATTTAGAGTGCGATGACGGTACGATGACCCAGATTACCGGGTTCGTTAAAAGAGCCCGCGGTAAATTAGTCGTACCGCTGCCCTCCCGCGTCAAGTTTCAATTAAACGTTGCCTCTCGCCTCTACGTTCCCGGATCCCATGGATCTCTGTAATTGGGAGTAAGCTGGAGACCAACGGATCGCTCCCTTTCAGCCGGGAATATATTTTTGGCCGGCGAAAAACGTACAAGACCGTTCTCCCCTCGCGTTCCCGTCTCTCCCGGCTCGCTCGCGTGTCATTTTCGGTGTCCCCGCTCGATGCGGAAAATTACCGTCAACCGCAGAAAGCAGCCTAACTCCTACCGGGTTTCATTGAAGATTCGACTTCGTGGAGCGGGAAATATTTTTACTCCGTTATTCTACAACCGATTCGACGTGAATATGGGAACACAGGGAAATTTCTACAGCCTCAGACCTGTTCTCTTCTCCTGGGCATAAAACCACGCCCCTGCGGGCGCGAGGCCACGCCCCTGCGAGCGAGACGCCACGCCCCTGCGGGCAAGTCTGCATGCATTTGTCACAGCTACGCGACCCCCACTCCGAAAATATAAACTGATCTTTATCAAAATAAGAACTTGAAGCGAAAGAATGTTCTACAATCGAAATGAACGAAATAATAATGCTAAGAAGGCTCAAAGAACACAGCAGAGCTAGCGAATCTCGTGTAACTAAACTCCCGATTTACAAATAATTTATCGAATAATTATACAACCTGTACACGCACACACATAATTGTAGCTTCTGCGTAGAATGAATAAGTTTTAGACCGATACAGGATATAATCATAACAGATGGCACACAGTAATTAATTTAAAATTGATATACAGAAAAGAATCTTGTGGCACCATTGTTTCGCTTTGTACTTACTTGTTCGTTACAGGAAGCAGGCAATGGAAAGTAAAAAATCAGACTGCTTCGGGGTTATTTAATGATGCTCTCTCACTGATCAAAAGCCAGGCTTCGACTGACTCCGATAGCTCAAAGAAAACGACTGAACCAGAAGACCCTGTTCGAAACCCTTATCTTTGTTTATGCCCGGCATAAACATACCGCACACAAGTCGATACGGGGACACAAAGGCTTCGGTTCTGTATCAGGTTTCAAAGTCACCGCCAAGTATACTTGACACAAAAATCTAGCTTCCATAGGATGTATAATATTGCTTGTGGTACAGTTCTCGGAAAAATATCTAGTTATTCACTTTTACTTTCTGGGTCCAATTCTGTGTATATAACGGCAAAAATTAAAAAAAAAATATATATATATTTTAGGTTGTCCCATAAGTTCGTGCCGTGGATACGTTTGTATTATTTACCATTGAAAAGTACTTTAATGAGAAACCGCAGAAATACTGTAGTGAACTACTGTTGTGGAATGAGAAAGGGTGATTTGTCTCGGAAGTAATATAATTTTAATTACAACATTGATTACACAACTGATGGCGCTCGAGCGGCACACTTGGAGCGTTAAGGGTTAAATGGTAGAAGAGTAAACGGCACAAACTTATGGGACGACCTAATGTAATAACAATAATACTGCTTTATTCACCCTTACAGCCAAGAATTGGGCTCGGTTAATTACAATAAAATAAAACCACGCATATTCTCTCTCTTTCTCTCTCTGACTCACTCATCCCTACTCTAACCACTCCACCTATATTCTTCTCATTCCTATTGGGACGACCTAACCTTAAAATACAATAACATTATTTTCCTTTCTAATGTAAAAATTTCGAGCCCACAGTTTCCCTTCGTACGAAAAAACAGCTTGGACCTGGTGGGAAGTAAACTTGGAACCGCTTCCGGCCGGTGAAGGGTTAACCTACTTAATAACGAGCGTTCGCGAACGATGTCGGATCGAGGAGCCTATTTTCGGGCTGCGTGTGCGTCAATCGATTCGATAAAAGATTCAAGAGATTCGTTTCTGCAGGACCGCCGCTCGAAAAAGCGCAACCAACGCCCGAAGAAGGGGGTGGGGTTGGTTCAAAGATATCGGAATTTAAGATCGGACGAATCGGTAGGGTAGGGGGAGGGGCGATCCAATCGAATTGCGTAGCATGTTGACGAATGGACACCGGGGGGAAACAAGAGCGAGCCGAACGCGAATTGTGAGAACAAAAACGTCGTACGCTTCTCACGAGCCTCATCGATTCTGCCGGTTGAAATTCCCGATTCGAAAGTATCGTTTGGTACCGGGAGAGACACCGCGAGCAGAGCCGGTCAAAGAACCGGCGGAGATCGACATTCCACGGATTTCCATCGTTGCGGTGTGGCTCCCGGCTCGGACGGGACCGCGGGATTTCTTCATTGACAATCGTGATTCAGTAACGAGGGCCCCGAGGATCGTGGCAGCAGCTCTCTTTCCCCTTTTTCCGTGCGCGAGTCCGATTCTGCAATTAACAACGCGGCGCGACCAGAGAGATCTCGCTCCCCGGATTTCTTTTTGCCGCGAGACGAGGTTTTCGTTATTCCGCGCTCTGACGTCGCGGACGACGATAACCGTTTCCGTTCCATTTTGTTAACGACCGAGCTTCTTTGCGGGAGATTTCGCCGCGTGACGCACCGCGGCCGACATAAGCTTCCGGAAGGAGATTCTTTCTTTCATTCATTCGAAGGGCCCGGTTTCATTTCACAGAAGACCAATAGAAATTTTAACCCCTTTCCCTGCTATTTCTTTCGACGAAATCTGGGCCCGAACGAAGAAATAAAGTAGCGAATACCTGCGATACGGTCCTTTCTAGATCATTCCACGATTTCTGACTCGTGACATCCACATTTGGCTGATGTGTCAATCTCGTGATCTCGTTAAAGTACGGAAGGGGTTGATTTGCTCGAGAATTTACCGTGCACTTCGCTCTGATACTTTTCTTTAAACATTTTTAATTTTGCAGAAAGATCCGCAGTACGGGAAGGGGTTAATTTGCTCGAGAATTTACCGTCCACTTCGCTCTGATACTTTCTTTCAAACATTTTCTATTTTGCAGAGAGAAGTCTATTAATTGTACAATGCGAGGAAATACAGTTCTTCGAGTTCAAGATTTGTGTTTATCTAACATTGGTGGTACGAATTCGTGGCTGTCGCGCTCAATTGCAATTTTATCTACAAATTCAAGTCTTCATCGTATCGGAGATTTGTTAATTACTTGCAAGATAAAGTGACAAGTAGATGTAACAAGAATAGGCGAACGAGATAAAGAGGAGTATAATTGAAACTGAGATGGGAGAACCATAGAAATCTCCGTGAATTTTGGAAGAAAAAGTGCTCGTAGATGTTTCCGGTTGACGATAACACGATTTCGGAAAGAATATGCGATCGAACGGCGTTGATTGTCGCCGTTATGCTTGTCCTCGCCTACTTCTAGCACATCCGGTACCGTTCCCGCGCAACGAGCGGTTGTTGCGTCAATCTAAGAATACTTTTACAAGACGGCGAATTCCACCCTGTCTGAAGGATATTACTCATTATACAAACAACTCGTCACGTTGTTTCCACTCTCGGTCAATGAATCCGACATGTTTCGCCTACGTTCGGAAAAACCAGATGCAAATTATGGTGGGACGAGAGAGAGACAGAGAGAGAGAGAGAGAGAGAGAGAGAGAGGGGGAAGTGATAAACGGATACGGACGCCGTGGAAAAATGTTTGAAACCGTGGAATTTCGAAAGAGACGGTTTAAGGAGAACACGTTCGATCAAACTAGTTTGTAAAAATACAACTTATCGTCCGTGGTCGTCGCCTATCGACACCATTCTCCGTGTAACGAGAACTCGTCCCGCCGATCATGAAACTTTTATGAGAGATAAATCCCGCTGCTGAGAACCAGCCCTTGATTGGCCGATTAACGGCACTCAATCAGCCGGCTTTAGCGACGTTTAGCCAGTTATGAAGTTCGTTTGATCGCGTATTCAAGATAGAATATACAAACTTCGCGGAAATTCCGGCTGTCGTAATTCCTTCGAAATGCCGACTGATAAATCACGTTCTAACATTTTATTCGATAATGCTCAAGAATCACACGGAAAGAGGGGAACAGAAGGTACAATGCTAATTCTCAAATAATATGAAAAGAGCAAAATAAAAATTTCTTTCTTCTTTTAATCATTTTATTAAGCTGATACCCTGGTGCCCTCAAATCTTTTTAATATGTCCACTGCTTCAAATTGTGTCTATCCATTTTTCTCCTAAACGCATAAAATCCACGATCTTGTTATCACCGTGCTATTAAAACGATTAAAGAAGAGATTTTATATTTACCTCCGGATTCACGGAATTGAAGATTTTTCTAATTATCATTATAGTCAGATCCAGCGTGTTAGAACGATTTTAAAACGATTGAAGAAAAGATTGTATATTTACCTCGACTTTTACGGAATCTAAGATTTTATTAAGACTATAATTATCATTATAATCAGATCCAGCGTGTCAGAACGATTTGAAACGATCGACGCTAAATTCTTACGTTCTATTAGCTCTCGCCGGCGACGGGCGAGAACATTGCAAAATATATTTCGCTCTCGCGAGAGCAACGTGAATTAATTAACGGAACGTAAACGGCAGGCCTTCGCATATTTTCGTGGAAGAAGAAAAACTGTGTTCACCTCAACAGAAACACGGGGTGAAGGTGTGTGTGTGCGCGCGGGTCTCGTGGGTGCCGGTTGTTCGCGCGAAACAATTTGTGCGGTTGCAAAGCGTCGAGATCGTTTCGCACGCGGCCGAGAGAGCGTCGTCGTCGTTTGTTCGCGGAACGATTTAACGAGCGTCTCTATCTTCGGCGTCCGCGAGAAGTAAATTCTCATTTGCAAGAGATCTAGATCGCCGGGCTGATCGACGGTTCGGTTCTCGATCGTTACGGCTGCGTCCGTGGCCGCTGCCACCCCGGCCCTGTAACGATTTCCATCTGTCCACCCGGCGGCTAGTTCTCTCCTCGTAAATACCAGACGCTTTTCCGTTAATCGACCGCGCGCCCGGCCATAAGCGATCATGCGACCGAGCCGCGCCGCGCCTCGGAGGGCCTTTGTGCGCCGCGCGAAACGTCCCGTCCTCGCCGCCGTAATATCGGCATGCAAATTTCCCCGATATCGTCGAATCGGTTTGCTAATTTGGGCGGTTATCCGCGCTGATGCCGAGAGAGAGAGAGAGAGAGAGAGAGAGAGCGCAACCGTTCCCGGTTTTACTCGTCGAAAATAGAAACCGGGCTCGCGTATCGCCGGTTACCGGTCGGCTCGTGTTAACTAACCGATACCCCGGCTAAGATTAGAGTCGGTTCTCTCGCTGGAACGTTTAAATTCGATTACGCTCGTTCCGTCGAACCGCTCCGGCCGATAAATTTCGATGCTTCTCCCGTTTTACAATGTCGATCGTCCGCGATAAACGAAATCTATGGAATAATGGGATCTCGACTTCCGCGTGCGTTCATGAATACAAATCAATTCGGTGTCTCTACCGTTCGCTTCTAGCGTTCGGAAAAGACGATTCTTCAAATTCGGATAACAGCATGGTTCGTTCGCTTGCGTATCTTAGAAATTACGATGAGGATCTGGGAAAAGGGTTTTCGAAGCAACTCCGTTTTGTAAGTGATTGCACAACGTCAGAATTAATTCCATAGCGAAACGAAATGGCAACACTCGAGTCTGTTAAATAAGATTGCTATTCCTTCTTTCCGGACAGAAAGAAAATTCTATCCTTTTTGCAATCGATGTTCAACCGGTCGAAGCTATTCGAACTCCAAAACGAAACATTCCTTCTGATCTAGAATATTTTGACTGGATAAATGTAATAATATATTGACTGGAATAATTTGGTCGCATTTATCATTGACCCGTTAAGTGTCTGTCACATATCACCGACAGTGATGTTCTACTTAGAAATTCATTTTTATAATGAGATATTCGGATAAACCGAATTTCATTAGAGTCTTTCAAAAGGGTCGATACAGCATCCATCGTAATAGATTTTAAATTTCCAGCTTCGGCTTAATTAATTAAATTTTGTAAGAATCTCCGGGGTTGATATTTCGCGGTTAACGCGAATTAAATGTTTCGCCGCGTTGTTTCGCGCAGTTCGAAAACCGTGCCGAAACGCGACTAAATCCCTGTGGATCGGGCTGGTGGCATGCTCGGCGGTTGAATTCATGCTCGCGCGAGAAACGTCGCTCGCAAGAGCCGCGCGGCTCAGCTCGGAGGCTCTGTTCAGTCGCCACGCTGTCTGGCAGCGACGTTTCTCGGCCCTCGAGAGCTCTCTCACGACTCTCTCACGGTGAAATCATTTCGCAGTGCTCGTCGTTCCGCCCGAGGCGGTGCGTGACACTTGTTTACCACGCATGAAGAGCCGGACAGCCGAAACGGAAGAGAGAGAGAGAGGGAGAGAGAGAGACTCGTCTCGACCCGTCCCGTCGCGGAATCCGCGCGAGGGAAAGCGGAATCGGACGCTCTTTTCCATAGATCCATCGATACGAGTTAACTCTTGTTCACTGAACGCAGAGTGATTCTCACTTCGCCGCTCTCGCACCTATCTGTTTATCTTATTTTCTATAAACACTGTCGCTCGAAACTATTTGATCGTCTCCCCGGTCTCCGGAGAACGTTCGAGCACCCCTCGATCCTCGAAATCCATCTTCGATCCTCGGTATTCAACACTGGAACCCACTCAAAATGACTGGTGCACGATTTCAGCTTTCACAATTATTGAAAATGTTTCGAAATTGCTTAATTTATCTCTTCTTCGAAGAGATCGTGTCTCTTCAAAAGTCGTACGAGACCTTAATTAATTCAATCTTGTTGCTTTTATGAAGGAATAAAGTGTAAGTCACGTTCCGGGATCGGTAGTTCTGGTGTTAACCCTTTTTGGCACAAGCTTTTAATGTTTGGCTCTTCCTCCTTTGTCTTTTGGAAATCGAGATTACAGTGGACGAATAAATTTATTTTCCCCTGCAAAAATCGACGCGCTCGCAATAAAGTGATCGACCTCTGAAGAAAACTCTAGCCGAACGAAATATTTATTACTTTTCTTCTCTGTCACACTTTTCAACACTTGTCACATCTACCGTACAAGAAAATTTCACAATTTCCTAATTTTTACAGTTATTTCACTGCCTTTTCATTAGTCAAAAACTAAATGAAGTTTCGAGACAATTTTACATAAACAAGTTTGTTGTTTTAGCGAGTTCTATACGCGCGCGTGCAATGCCTAGGATGTCAAGCACGCTGACAAATTGAAGACAGGTTTACATTTCGTTTTTCACAGATTCAACGGACTTGATTTCGCGAGTATGTTCGACACTCGTGTTCGACACTCGTGTTCGAAGCTTGCTTTCGCGTGTAGATGCACGGACGATGCAAAGTTGCGGAGAAATGCAGCCGCCGCGCGGTCTACACCGATACACCTGTTAAAACATCCAACGCAGCTTGGAATTCCATCTACCGTAGAGTTTAATTGAATTCTCGCATTCCCACCTTTCGAATAATCGCGAGCCACCGCGGCGTAGGAACAATTTACTACGTCACAGAAACAGCGTGAAAATTCCGCGCGACCAGAATTTCTCAATCCTCCTGCGCGCCTTCTCTCGTGGGTATTCGAGTAGGATACCAGAGTGACCATTATACCGTAGATTTGACGCATTTATAGCGTCTAAGAATCGGCATGTTCAGATTTTTACAGTCTCGTACGTTTACATTTAAATTAACCAGTATCTAAAGAATTCAAATATTCAAATTTAAATTAAAAAGTGTTCAAATTAAAAAAATTCGGATACTCAAATTTAAATCGAAGAGTATTTAAATTATACAGTATTAAAAAGTCACTTAGAAAGTATTATACTACGTTTCAGAGCATTTCTCGACGAATTTAAAGACGTTTCAATTTGCATCATCACCGAGAAGAAACGCGTCTTCCGTTTCCCACTAGCTTCCTTTCGCGAGGACAATTTAGGCAAAAATGAATAAGGCACTGCAAATGCGGAGGCTTGAGGCATCAAAACGAGCCTAGGTTCATAGTTGCACGATGATTTGTTACAAAGTTACAACGGGTCGAAGTCAACGATTCTCGGATTCGCGTGTCCTAGCGATCAGAGGAAGTAGAAACGGTTCGCCATGGTCAGACTCGCCGGCCTATTCATCGGCAAGCGTAAAAATGTTTCGAACTCAATTCTCTCTGTAACAAAGTACGAGCCGAAAAAATGTTGTTCGTGTTTCTTTAACCTCGCTCGCACCTCCCGTCGTGAGACACTGAGCTGTAAATTTCGTGCGTTAGGCCACATACGCTCCGGAGAAAATAAAGAGAGAGAGAGAGAGCCTAGGATAATATTTTACTCATTTCCGGTTTACAATTTGAATGAACAAATTACCCCGCGGTACACGGACAGAAAGAGGTCAGTTGTCTCACAGTATTTAGAAACAGTAAATGGAAGAATTTTCACGGGACATTTCAAGGTTAAAGAATTAAATAGAATAGATTTCAGGAATTGGCTATATCTCAAAGAGCTTAAAAAATCGAACGAGCTTTCTCGAACGAGACCTTCCCCAGCGAAAAATATTCTCGCCTAAAGCCGAGAACTTTCCTCCCGTGAAACCATTTTCGTCGGTAACGTGGTCACCCTGCCTTATCGCGAATCTACCGAGCCTTTAATTCAAGAGACAGAGAGGGAGGGAGAAAACAACAAAGATCCATGGCTCGGCGAGGATAAAACAAGACCAGATCATCCTCGGATTTCGCGAGCACGGTTTGCATGTTCCGCTGGAGCGTGTCGAAGCCGCCGGTAACCGCTATGAAACAGGTAACCCCAATTAAACGAAAATCGTTGCGGAACGCGAGTTACTTAATCGCGGTTGCAGGCCTGTTTCTTCGCCTGGCGCTGGCTGCTCGATAAAATCCCGTCCGATGAAACGGACGGCCGGCGGCCGGTTTCCCGGCGGCCCCCTGTTATTGTAACCGTGGCGCGGGGCCAACACGATGATCACGATAGCGCGAAAGATACGCCGTTGAAGTAGCACCTGCGGGAAAAGCAAAAGCGGCCAAGACCGATAAACGAGAGGTCAACCGTGGCGCGGCCGATAAAACGCCGATCGATTACGTCGCCGTTCGAACGTCAATACGTCGGACAACTTTACTCGGTGTTATCGGGAGCGTTGCGCGCGAGCGCCGCGCTCATATTTAATCGACTCGGTTCCGCCAGAGCGAGAACACGAAGAGGAGCGAGAACATGAAGAGGAGCGAGAACAAGAAGAGGCTCCTCTGGGACTTGCGGAACAGTGGCCGGCAAGGGGCTTGTTCCGTCGTAAACAACCCTCCGCGAAGGGACGTCTGTGCGACCGTGAAGGTCAACCAGCCACCCGCGGCATGACGACCGTGACCGCGTGAACCGTTATAGTACCTAAGCTATTGCACTATTGCTATAGTTTTATTGCCTTAGCCGCCTGTAATCAAATACTGTACCTTGTAGTCGCACTCTTCCTAATTTTCCACCACTTTCGACACTTTCCAAAAACATATCCTTCAACCAATTGTCGACAACTTCCTAAAACCACAGACAATTCCGAGCTTTCCTAATTCCTGTACGATTCTAACCAATTCAGAACTGCTCCAAAAACCGAACCGTTAAAAACACCGAAATTTACCTGGATTTACACCTAGATTTATATTTTTATTGCCTTAGCTGCCTTCTGCTCCCACTCTTCCTAATTTTCCACCACTTTCGACACTTTCCAAAAACATATCCTTCAACCAATTGTCGACAACTTCCTAAAACCATAGCCAAATCCGAGCTTTCCTAATTCCTGTACGATTCTAACCAATTCAGAACTGCTTCAAAAACCGAACTGTTAAAAACACCGAAATTTACCTAGATTTATACCTAGATTTATAGTTTTATTGCCTTAGCCGCCTTCTGCTCCCACTCTTCCTGATTTTCCACCACTTTCGACACTTTCCAAAAACATATCCTTCAACCAATTGTCGACAACTTCCTCAAACCACAGCCATATCCGAGCTTTCCTAATTCCTGTACGATTCTAACCAATTCAGAACTGCTTCAAAAATCGAACTGTGAAAAACACCGAAATTCTAACAGCAAGCCGAGTCTCGCCACATCGCAACAAAGACCAGTTCTCGTTCTCAGTTATTGGCGATATAATCATTCGCCGTTAAATCATTACCTAGTCGCGATACGATTTCTCCAAATTCTTGGATCGACGCGACACCACAGGGCAGAAGTTGACAGACGAGGAAGAGAGCCTTCTGAGACGAGGAAGAGACCTTTCTGTGGATCGTCGAGGGTCCGCGCGAGTCGCCAACGAGAAAACACATACATAGGTGCGCCGAGAGGCTCCCGCCGTGCGTGTACGTGTCAAACGGTTGAGCGATATAACAGGTTTAACTTAATTTCGTTAAAATATCGCGGCGGCTTATCTGAGTATGCCAGCGGCATTCTTTAAGCTGGGAGAGCCTGCGCGCCGATTGCACGGTATTAAAACGGTGGGCGAGCAAAACGGTTCTCCGCGCCGGTCGGGTTGATTTAAGTAAAACCGCGTATCGCGGTCTTCATCTCGGTGTGACTTACGCTAATTGGCTTCTGAACGGGCCGATGGAAATTTATGGTAATACGCCGGCTCGCCCGCGAGCACACTAACGATACCACTTTTCTCGATCCACGGTTCTCGCACGCCAAGCTTCGACGTCGCGGCGAGGCAACGCGTCCCGTCCCGTCGCGTCGCGTCGCGACGCGTATCCGAGCCTCGTCCCTGATAACTGAACCACCGCTAAATAAACCAGCGAGACACGACGGGAAGTGCCCAGCGAGAACTCGCTCATCTCGCGTGCCTAAACGCCGAGCGTCCCGGTCCGAGGCATTCGGTCACAATTCAAGGACACTTCGGCGAAAAGGTGACTCTTCCGGATCGACTCGATTCGATGCTGACGAGTGGAGGAAACGGAAGCCGCAAAAGTCCCACTTCGAAACGCCACGATCTCTCACGGTGACGAAATCTCCATTTTTTGGAATGATTCACCACCCTGGTTCTGTAGATTTGCTATTTGCAACTGCGCCGATGTACTTCCGTGGGAAAACGCGCTATCGGACGGCACAGAAAAGCTCCACGAAGCGTATAAAATCCACGATCTCGTGATCAACTATGCAGTATTAGAAATGACGGACGAGAGTGTTTGGAAAACTCGAAAGTTCTACGTGGAAGAACAAATCGAAGGATCGAAGCGAGCTTCTGCAATCTGGAATCCAATGGCAATGGAAGTTAATAGATCGACGATCGTTAGAAGGAATCTTGACAAGAACCGCAGGATGGCCGATAAATCATAACTGAATACGATCCTGCAATTACCATTCTCCGAATGCAACAAAATAACCCTGTTAATTGCAGGATCGATTTTCCGCCACCGAGCGTGCTTCAGGCTCGCAAATGATAGGATTCAGACTAAACCATCGCGAAAACGATCGCAACACAGTCCGGTTCGCGGAAAACGCGCAACATTTAGACAAGCATATATCGGCTTCCGGTTTCTCGCGTTAAGCGATCCTCTCTAGTTACCTGTAATTACGCTTCCCTCCCGTGACGGCGGTTAAGAGGTTCTTGTGGCATTCGACTTTCTTAGCGTCCGACCGGACGCGAATCGATCGCGATCGATCCGTGTGACGCGGCACGGCCGTGAATTTTACCCGATTCGAGGATCTCGTCGAAAGCGTGCCCATTTTCGTTTCGCGACATTCGTTTCACCGTGGAAAGTGCGTTCGTGAGAGGCCGCGTGAGATTTTCGAGACCTCTCGCGATCCCGTGAAACGATTGTCGGGTCGTCGCGGCCTCGAAGTGACATACCGTTCAACGTGAAACGGTCATTAGCGCTGCACGAGTGTCCTCTGGCCGCGTGTTCGTATATACACGCATTTCTATGCCAGACCGTTATAACGATCCCGGCGACAAAGCAGACAGCGATGGCTCTTCCTCAGTCTTCGGGCATTTCAGCCTGAAAACCAGCGAGGAAGTTTCAGCGAAGCCGAAGAAACGACCAGCTCCAGAAACTGTCGCTTAGATCACTTTCGAGATATTTAATTTGCACGGAAAAACGGTTAAAACAAATAAAAGTTTCTCGTAAGGCAGGGGAGCAAATTACTGTGGGGGTACCAATTACTGCACATGCATTGACTATAACTACTTGTAAAGCACAATCAATATTAAGAGAGAGATATTAAACTCTTTTCGTTCAAATCAGTTGACATATATGCTATATGTCTCTTCTATATGCCGTATGCTATATACATCCCATTTAAAATTTCTAGTTTCTAGAAATTTAAATTTCTACATCCAATTTAAATTTCTAGTTTCATTGATTAAATTACTGTAATTTTGTAAGAATCTCCGGGAACGATATGTGACGTGTTAATGTACAGTAACTGGGTCCCTTACGATTTTTCCACTGATACAAATAGTTTTGCTAAGTGATTCAGACGTGTGACACTCGGACGAATCACCCCGCGCAATTGTCAAAATAAATTCGACCGTTTTGAAAATTTTCAAGCCGAATCTCGAGCCGCGCGACGACCCGTCGCTACGCGCCAGGTAGGTTGTCGGATCTAGTTTTAGTAGTTCGCACCTGTGCTCCGGCGGTCACGTGATTTCACGCCTTCAGCGCGCGAACGCTGCAGGAAATTTAAACGCGCCGCGGCGTTATCATGTCCTGCATAATTCGATCGTTTACGGTTACTGCCAGGTTTTCGCGAGATCGAGGCGCTCCTCCGTGTCGGACGGTTATCCCCGCCTTATAGAAAGTTCGCCTACTTCCTTCGATATTGCTTCCCGTTTGTTTTTATCCGTACACCGGGGAATAATTAAGCTCGAATCGGACCGCGATGTTCTCCGGCAACCGTAAAAATCACCGGAACGTTCAATTCGACTCGCAAAGCGAAATGCCGCGGCGTTCGAAGAATTGTTCGACGAAAAACGCACAGGTGCGAAACGATTTCGAAAGCAGATCTGCAACTGGAGGTTCCGCGAACTCGTACATCCGCGTATAAAATTAATTAATTGGCATTGGATGCGTTTTCTGGAAAATATCTCCAGGTACAAATTTACTGGTCAAGCCTGCTGGCTCCGCAAAAGTCACGTGACCACCCTCGGCTGTTAAGAGCCAATTAGTGACACTTACTACTGCGCCAGTGATTTTGGGGGTCCGCGTTGTTCTGGCCGGACGATCGGGATTGCAGAACAATGCGGTTTCCGTCCCGGTAAAAAGGAGCGATTTCGAGGATCGGCGTTCACGCGTTCGAGAGCCAATGGCGGCGCTCCGTACTAGGAGAAAAAGTGCTCCACCGAGGCGGATACTGGTATCGCGAGCGGGGAACGCTGAAACGGACAGTCGCGTACGTTCGCGCAAATTTATGGCATCCAGTTTATCCGATTGACGAAGGAATGTCGGCTGCCGTTGCGGCTGTCAACCTGCTGCCGGCCGACCGAGCAGGGCCGCATCGTTCTCTCTCTCTCTGTTCGCCTCCTCGGTTTCGTCCTCGACAATCGGCGCCGCTCTTACGGATCGACTTGGAATTATAGATCAGCCCCCGGACCCCTCGGGGATTAATCCTTGACGTCCCGCTAAGTGAAATCGATCTTCCGCGAGAATAGAATCCACTCTGCGACGTGTTACACCGGCCGATTCGATGAGTTTTACGAGGTTCGAGCTGCTCGTGACTACGGGCGACCGGAGCAACAGCGATCGGAATAAACATTTACCGGCTGTGCCGCGCGAGCGATATCTTTGGAAATATTAATGCTGGATTGTTGCATGTAAAACGTGAAAGTGACCAGAAAAATTTTCTAATGTTTCTAGAGACGACTCGACGGTTTTCGGCACGTGGCCGGAACGTTCTGATGTTGCATCAGACGGACGGATTTCTTTCATGAAATATTTCGGTTTTGAAATACCGACTGCCAGCCACGACCAGTTGTTCCGAGCCTCTATTTATTACGGGAACGGAAGCTGAATTTTCGGTTCTTTTTTCTTTACGAACAGCAGGGTCTCCATTAATCCGTGTCGCCACACGCCGGCACTCAATCTTGGCCGTAAGCTTGATACGATTGCCGCGACCGGACACCTTTTCCTGTTTCGCTGTGATAAATATTCATCGATAATTTGTCACCACGAAAACCGAACGGGAACGGTTGTGTCTTATGCATTCGAGTCGCGCCGATTTATTTGCGGCCGCCGGCTTCTTGTGCATTATTTCCGTGCGAGTTAGTCGCGATAAAGGTTAAATATAGAACCTTTGATTAAAAGTTTACCGTTGCTCCTTTGTCCGCGGCTAGAACTTTGGCAAACTGATGAGAGGCCGCTAATAATTCACGTTATACACGCCCCAGTTTTTGCCGGCCAACATTAAGTTCGCTCGCGTGGAACTCGCATTCAAGATTTACTGTTACGTTACATTACACAATGCCACGATGATTTTTCAGAGTCAACACTCGTGTGCAAAGGGATACAAAGATTTAAGGATATCGGCGTATAGTAAATAAATTCTTATTTCGGCGTCTTGCCTGTAGAAACGCTTCTCGAGATTTGCAAGCTAAAGAATCCTGGCGCAGGGGGTGAGCAAAATTTTCCAAAAAAAAAAACATTACACAATGCCACGATGATTTTTCAGAGTCAACACTCGAGTGCAAAGGGATACAAAGATTTCAGGATATCATCGTATAGTAAATAAATTCTTATTTCGGCGTTTTGCCTCTGTCGAAACGCTTCTTGACATTACGCGACAACCTAACGGATCCTGGCAGCAGGGAGTGAGCAAAAATTCCAAAAAAAAAACATTACACAATGCCACGATGATTTTTCAGAGTCAACACTCGAGTGCAAAGGGATACAAAGATTTCAGGATATCAGCGTATAGTAAATAAATTCTTATTTCGGCGTTTTGCCTCTGTAGAAACGCTTCTTGACATTCGCAAGCTAATGGATCCTAGCGCAGGGGGTGAGCGAGAAAATGAGAAAATTTTCCAAAAAGAAAAACCGTGATCCGAGGAGGTGGATCAAGGTTCCACGGAGAAGCTGGTCGCGAGCGTTCCCGATCGCGCTCTAGTATGCAGCGGGCGTGCATTTGCGCAATCGAACGCGGCTCGGAGAGCTCGGGTTGGCGCGGTGCAGCGCGGTGCAGCGCGGTGCAGCGCGGTGCAGCCGAGTGTACAGGTGCAACTGGTAGCCGTGCCGCGCAGTCTGCCAGCAACGACTTTCAGCAGGGGCTCGGTGACTCGCGTGCACCGAACCAGTTTCCAGGTTTCACGTAGCCGGCGACGACAACGCTCGGCGTTCGTCGACGCCGACGACGACGACGACGACGTATCTTGTGCGCGCGGATGCAGGCGGGTGCACGCGTGTAATTACGCCCCCTCGGACCCCCTGCGCCAGAGACCGTCCGCTAAACCGGACGAAAGAGAAACACGCCGGCTGCATAGAACCGCCTTTTATAACGAGCCACTCGGCCGCTGCTCGGTAATTAACCGTTTGCCAATTAATGAGCGCGGCCCGCGACCAAATTCTTCACTCGGGCGTTCTCTATTTATCTCCCCTCCCCAGTCGCTTTTTCTCTCTCGTGCATTCTCCCTTCTGTCTTCTCTTCTCTCTCTCTCTCTCAGTCTCTTTGGGACGCCATCTCTCTCCATCACTTTTGGTAGTAAGCATATTACTGAGTTAGAATGTTGTTTCTTCGCCTGCTGATTTTAACAGGCGAGAAACAGTGGGCATTTGGAATTTTTTAAATTTTCCTACAATTTCAAATTTTGTCCACTCCCCAGTCGCTTTTTCTCTCTCGTGCATTATCCCTTCTATCTTCTCTTCTCTCTCTCTCTCTCTTGGTCTCTATTTCGCTGGGACTCCATCTCTCTCCATCACTTTTGGTAGTAAGCGTACTACTAACTTAGAATGTTGTTTCTTCGCCTGCTAATTTCAACAGACGAGAAACAGTGGGCATTTGGAATTTTTTAAATTTTCCTACAATTTCAAATTTTGTCCACTCCCCAGTCGCTTTTTCTCTCTCGTGTGCATTCTCCTTTCTATCTTCTCTTCTCTCTCTCTCTTGGTCTCTATTTCTCTGGGACTCCATCTCTCTCCATCACTTTTGGTAGTAAGCATATTACTGAGTTAGAATGTTGTTTCTTTGCCTGCTAATTTTAACAGACCAGAAACGATGACATTTGGAATTTTTCTAAATTTTCCTACAATTTCAAATTTTATCCACTCAATTTGTAAATGCTTAAAGGTCCCCGGTCTAGTGATAATACGAGCCTGTGCTTGTTCCGCGGTAAAAGCGGCGCAAACCTGGCTACCGCAAATAATTACTCGACCCGCTCGGTCGTTATACCTTCTTTCCTCGTTCAGTCGCGTCGCGTCGCGTCGGTGTGATACTTACGCGTCGAGTTTTCTCGTCCCTGCCGTACGTTCGGCGAAGAACGATGCAATTCAGCGGGAATCTGGGTCTGATGATGCATGCTCCGACCCGCGCGATCGACCGATTGGAAATGGCGAAGTGTGTCTGGCGGTTTTGCGACACCGCGATTTCCGTGGGCCCCCACCATTCTAGAACCGCGGAATCAAATTGTTTTCTTTTTTAGTGAAACCCCTCGGGCCCTCAAATGGGTCTATTTCACTTTGCAATGAGTGGTGGGCCTTTTTACTCAATTCCGTGCGTGTTCAATAGCGAGATTTTTCTGTCGCACTTGAGTGCATTGTCTCAGGCAATGAATCATATAATTATGATCGCATTTGAATCTCGACCTAGAATATTTCCCTTCTACATATTTTTTTTCCCCCACTTTGCACATACGAAAATGGTGCAGTTTACTCGTACAAAGCTGAAGTGTTCGATAATTTATTAATAATGTAAACAATATTTTCAGTGATAGAGAAATACAGCAATTTTATCATTTCAATGCAGAAATTATACAGCAATTTTTTAATTTCGAATTTTTCGAGTGCTGAGGGTTGAAACGGTGTATTACAAACCTGCGATAATAATTCTATAATAGCACACTTCATAAGCGAGAACCTAACAGAAGAATATCAGAACGACGAGGACTAATTTTGTGATTTCTGACGTCGGATGAAGTTCCATTTGCCATTTACCAAATTGACATTTTATTCGTACGATAATGCGTCGTTTCGCGAGCAAGAAGGTAAAAGCGAATGTTGGTCGTGTCCGTGGTAAGAAATCAGGGTTCGATTTTACGGGCGCATGATCGAGCGAACGCGTTCGATGTCCCACTTCGGGCACCATTCTCAAAAGTAATTTGACGTGCCGGCTGACTTCTGGAAACGCGGCACCTTTGACCCCCGCGCTTTCATTCGCCTCGTTTCACGGCTAGACGTAATTCGGTGAATTCGCATAATGACGACGGTCATCGAGTGCTCGCCGCGAACGCGGCGTCGTTAACCTCTTACTCGGTGTCAGCCGCACTCTGTTATGGTCGGTGCCGTGTACTTGGGAAAACGTACCAGTGGATAAACGGACACGCATTAATTCGTGCAATTAGCGCAGAGCTAACGCGGTGGTGCGAAATTATGCGAATCCATGGATTTTTAGGGATGATCTTCCGAATTCACTGTACTTTCTGATAGCAAAAGTCGGGCCGCAGATTTATTCGCTTCCCTGGAGGCAGCGGACCGAGATTAGCCTAGGCGATTTTGCTCACGTTCGATTTCGAGAATTTTTCGAGAATCAGCTTTCAGCTTTCTCTCGATTCTATCCGGTACGCTACGAATTTTTGGCGAGTACTCACGGTTGCGCAGCCTCTGGACTTTTGCGTCCGAATATGGAATTTCGAAACATTCGAATTCAGCCGTACGGAATTCGTGGAAGAGTCGCGATCGAACATAGTGATTAACTCGAAGCGAACGGGTAACTCTTAATTTATAGAGGTTTCTAATCTCCGAGGATTGATTCTCTCGCGCGTGAGTATTGACGTCGAAAGGATTTACTACACTTCTACTGAGAAAAGATATAAAACTCTTACTTGGGCGTAAAAGTATGAAACAGTATTGTTCTTACCATTTTACTGGATAGGAGACTACGATTATGCTGATATTATATAAAAGAGTTTAAGCGGTGTTATATTTTATAATATACAAACGGTCCAAAAATGTTCTAAGTGTCTGGGTATGCTTGAACTCAGTATGTACAATTTTATTCCGACATAAGACGATGCTTTTTATTTCGAAAATCGTTATCCCCTCTGCTTGTTCTTCATCCGAAATACGGTGAGAATCGGTACCGAGCCTTATATCGAAAGAAGACTGCAGTGAAATATACGGTGATTTCTCTGTATATGTCGCCGAGGCCTGGACGATACACGACACTGGCAAGACCCGCATTATTGACACTTATAGAGGCTTCACTGTACACATGTGTGGGTCAGAAATGACTCCGTCAGAGGCCTAGAACTCAACATAATCAATTTTACTCTACCAAAAGACAATCTGATGTTACACGAAGAATAGAAATTTCACGGTTCTTTTCTCTCTCACTAGAATTAATACGATGCTCTCCGCCTAATTAAAATTCCTAATCCGGCAGGCATCGGGAACGAAATGTATCATCGGACGAATTTGCTTCCAGAGTTACCAAACCGGGAGAGATCATTCGACGAGAAGAATTCTACAGGCGGTGGTGGCATCACGGAAATAAATAGCGATTCCCCTTTCTCTTTTTTCTCGCCGGTAATTGATCGAACCGATTCCCCGAAATAATCAATACGAGGTCCAGGGGCCGGTAACTTTCTCCGATAGAGAATCCGTCCGTCGGGTTGCGGCTATTAATTTCGAGAATCGAGAAACGTGCCACCATCTTGCACTCGGCCGGAGGAAAGCCGTGGGACCCTGACATGTAGGCTAAAGGTTGGTGATGTGGAACACCCGAGTACGATACCTCAGAGTTCAAACAGTTCTTTCTTTTTTCGTGAAACCTACGCGTGGAAACGAAAGAACGACCATACGCACGAATAACTGTACCTATCCAGTTTAAAAACATTGTACAAAGTGAGTTTACGAATAGAAAGACTACCAAAACAATTGGTACCCTGTCCCGACTGCACTTTTCAGTCACAATCACAAAATACAGTTGTCGCTGTTATTATCATTGCCTGCGTACAATCATTCGTCTATTTCCAGCAAAGTCTCGATCTAAGTCCAATCCTCGGTTCCGCGCTGTGACATAGATCGCGCAGGGCTATTATTTTGCTCGAACGTATACCTCGCGGTAGTGTGGACAATTCGTAGAGAATAATCATAGGATAAATACAAAGAAAAATCTCTGTACCGACAAGTTGCTAAAGAATTTATTGTAATCAGCTTAAATCCTTGCTATTGGGATCAGAATTGTTAACGAGGATTTCAACCAGAAGTGAAGCTTCCGAAACGATTTGTAAAACCGGCAACACGCTGCGAATTAAGTCGATCTTTGTTTAAAAACACTCGGTACACGATAGCCTTCGGAGTTTGTTGCTTCTGCACGGAGGTATCACGGTGTTCCGTACCGCCTGCATTTACTGTGCCGGGTGAAAGCCATGATCAGGCGTGCGTGCATACGTGAAATAGTATCGGCCCTCCGCCGAATCCGAGAGCAGTCCCTTGCGAAAGCAGAAGTCGAGCCAAGGCCTCCGGCGTTTTGACGGTTCCCGTGAAACGTTCCGCGAAACGAGCGCAACTTACGAAACAGCTGATTAGCCGATACCGGTCGGCCCGATCGTGACACGTAACGTCGACCGTTTCTGAATGGAGGAACGCGCGCGTCCGCCTGTAAACCGTTTGACCAGATCTTCCGCGATTCCGCAATCGAAAGTGGGCATCCGCCTACCGACGGGCACGCGAAGAGAAACAATGGGAACTGACGGTAACGTTTCGATGAATTGCCCAGCGCGATTGCGAAAGTGGACCTGGCCGAAACTCCAAACAAGTTGATCTTTTCGTGCGTTGCGATTTCATTCGTTACAGAAGACGAAATACTACGAACATTCGGTGAAAATCGAAGTAACTCGTCTCATTAAATCGAATCATTAAAATGTGCGACGTCGCGTAATCATTCGATCTTCTCGCATTTTCCACATCCTCACCGGTACGATGAATATTAGGTTAGGACTCGAGCGGCGACTCTGAGGCGCCATTACAAAATTACTGTACCAAAATATTTTTTCAGTTTCGTACGCATAAAATGAAGAAATAATTGCTTAGGCAGAAATGTATGGGTTTCGAGTTAACGCTGAACCGAGCTATAAATGTAACAGGTACATGTTTTGTCTTATAAAAACGACAAGATTTAATTTATTTAGACTTTACTGTTTATTTAGACTCTACTTTACTACTTTAAAAATTGTCGAATATAAAATCTAGCTGGTACGTTTAGTGTTGAAATAGTTCCGAGTTTAACGGGGGAATCACGTTAAAAATATTGCAAACAGAAAAAATTTGCTATAATTTCGTCCACGGTTGATTGTATGTTACCACCATAATCTTTACTCGTGACTTTTTATTTCCAGGATACCTCGAGCGAATGAGTCACTGACCGTCAATATTATTTCGGAAAATATTTGGAGTGCTCGGAATTACTGCCGCGTGTATTTTATTTCTTTCTTTTTGTTGTCACATTGACCGAATTTTAGAACGAGGACTATTGATTATTCCGCGACCCTGAGGCTTGACCACTGCCGGACCTGCTTTCCGCCATTACCCTGCAAATTCGGTCAGCCATAACTCTCGTCGAAAAATAAACTTCCACCGGTGCGGCGCGGCGCGCCACAAAATATCTGCAAAACAACGATCCGATAAAAATGGATTTCCCTTGCGCATTTCGCTACGTTCGAATTAACAACGTGGGGGCGAGGCATTAATTAAACTTGACGGTCGAAGGCCGCACGAGACCCGAATTTCGTGATGAATCGGCACTGTCCGCTGGATTATCAGGCAATAACGATGACTAACGTTCCGGACCATTGGACCGGTGATCTATCAAAATATATCGTCCGACCTTTTCGGCCCCGGGGTGAGCTTAAACATCGCTAAACGACTGCCGAAATGTCAATCCCTGCGAAGCTTTTCAATTTCAATTTTCGTTACTATGAAATTCAACTGTGCCACATCAGCTTTTTCGCGCTATGACCGGATTTTTCTTGTGCAGTTATTAAAATGGAGAATAAAGACGTTTTTACGGAAACAACGTTTTACTGGATTGCATTACGATTCATCACTCAAACACATATTTTAACATATTTTACAGAAAATATCTTCTCGCTTGTTTAAGGCGACAGAAGCCGTTTTTCATTCTCGGTACGTTTCATGTTGAAGGAAAAGGTAATAGATAATATCCAGAGAAGGATTTAAATAATTTGATCTACGCAGGTAGATCAGTGAAATTATGACGTAAAATTGAATTAGCTTTGAAACGAGAGACCTTTGAACTTGCAAAGGAGTCCTATCTTGAATCACTTACGAAGCCCTAGAATCTGTCGCATGAGTCATTACAGGGGAAGGTATATCTACTTCCGGCGTTTTTCTTGTCAGCGTGAAACTATGATATACTGGGTGTCCAGCAAAATCGTGTTCTCTGACACTGGAAGCCACGGAGAAAGTCATCATTCACAATCAATCTTAAATATCTCAGAATTGAAAAAGGGGATGATGCTCGAGCATCAAACTTGAAGAACATCTAATCACAATTTTTGTTGAAATTCTATCCCATCACAATAATAACATTTTTGTAAAAATCCATGATCCAAGATAAAATTGGTTTACCATAAAGCTACAAGTGTACCGGGTGGTCCAAAAGTCACTAGACCATTTAAACATCGAACTTTCGTATAAAAGAGTAAATGTAAGATTAAAAATAAAATTGTTATTCCATTTTAAGATAGTCCAGGTTGCATATTCTACAAAGTTTGAGGTTTAATTTAAAAAAAATTTCATCGCTCTACCTCACTCCAATCGTTCCTTGATTTTGAATCCGATTTTATCGAAATTGCAGCGCGTCGCGGCGTGCGAAGTCCGCTCGATAGGGGATCGATAGATCATCGTGCGTTCGCGGGGATCAAGGACTTTCATGCCCATAAACGGAGCATGAGCCCCGGCCGTTTTAGCCGCTATTAGCGCGGGCTCACACGTGCGTAGACACACGCAGCTGCAACAAGTGTCGTGGCTCTCACCGGAAGCATAGGCCGGCGTTATGCGTGCTCGTGTATTTAATAAATAGAAAATGTCGCGGGGTTGTGTAAACCGTGCCGACGACGACCGAGAGGAATAAAAAGAGAGAGAGAGAGAGAGAGAGAAAAATAAACAACCGCGCGAGCAGGGAACACATTTTTCGTTCGGCTCGCGAGCGTGCGCACGCTTGCGCGAACTGCCTCCCTAGATGGAGAGAAAGCACGTTCGCGCGTTTATGGTGTTAACCGCGCCGGCATACGAAATGATTCGATATATTGCGGACAGTTCTTTTTTTTTCCCCCCTCCACGATCTGCGCGAACTCCGGCCGGGGGTCGATCAAAATCACCCGTGACATTCGAACCCGAACCGCTGCCGGTGCGAGTGACCTCGCGATTCGTAATTAGCGGAATCGGGCTGCGAAAGGAGTAATTGCAGAAACGTGAACGGTCCGCGTTTTTTCGCTGACCCAGTTCGCGAGCGCGGGAGAATACCGGAGAGTGCTCTCCTAACGGAAAACTGCCGAATATAAAATTAATTACCCCGTGGCGCGGCTGCTTTCGAACCGAAAAGCATTCGAGCGCTTCCGATTCTCGAAAAATTCTCGATACTCAAATTGCGATCATTTAGAATAGTACCACCGTAAGACTAAACTCATTTCAACCCCTTGCACTCGGCGCTACTTTCAATCTGAAACTAAATTTTTCTTCCGTCTTGCAATATTTTCGTGTTATTCATACGAAACCGATCCGATGTCTACGTGTAATACTTAAATGTTTGATAATCTATCAAGACTAAACTCATTTCAACCCCTTGCACTCGGCGCTAGTTTCGATCTGAAACTAAATTTTTCTTCCGCCTTGCAATATTTTCGTGTTATTCATACGAAACTGATCCGATGTCTACGTGTAATATTTAAATGTTTGATAATCTATCAAGACTAAACTCATTTCAACCCCTTGCACTCGACGCTACTTTTTTTATGGAAAGTTTAATTGAAACTCCCCATAGGGGGCTATAAAGCTATACATTAGTAATATATGTACATCTTACTGTTAAGCATTAATAATGTAGGAACCGTGGAACACATTAGGTATATAACACAATGAGTACAGAACTTTAAATCTTCAAGTTACATTGCTTGAAGAAATTGAAAAGAAAATAACATGCCTGAATATTCGGTTCGTAAAGTAACGAATTTTTTCATGAGATCCACTACTCTACCTAATACTTTCAATCTAAAACTAAATTTTTCTTCCGTCTTGCAATATTTTCTTGTTATTCATACGAAACCGATCCGATGTCTACATATTTAAATGTTCGATAATCTATTAAATACAAATTTTGTAATGTCGTATTTCGGATAAAGAAGAAGAAGAAGAGGGGACATCGTATTTTCTTATTGCGAAGTAAAAAGCGTCGTCCTATATCGGAATAAAATCGCACGTGTTCGCTCGAGGGTATCCGCGCCGCCACGGGTCACGAATGACTCCGGCATAGCGTACGGAGGACGCGACCCGACGAAAATGATCTTTAGCCGGTAAAAGTGAACAGCGTCGGTGAGAGGCGTGGAGAGAATGGAAGGTGCGTTGTTCAAGGAACTATTAACAATCGCGTAAACGTTGTCGAAACGATCCCGGGTCTCGCACAATCACCGATGACTGTTGAACGCGTCGGTGATCGAGCGCCGGCGATCGATCGACATAAATAAAGACCGATCTACTACTTTGCACGGTGTCTCGGGGAGATTAAAATCGCGCGGGTATCCTCGTTCGGGCCGAATTGAAAGGGAAGAAGAATAAAAAAAAGAAAAAATAAAAAAGAGAAAAAAAGAAAGGGCAATCACGATGAATCGCGACGAATTCAATCGGAGCCTCTCTCGGAGAGCTCGCGTTCCACTCCTTTGTGCGATTGTTGCGTGAGGCGGCGTGAATGGATCCGAGTAATTCCTTTCTCGAGATCGCACGGATTGATCCTCGGTGATCTTAATCGACCGGCTCGATGGCCGGGAAGAACGCATAATTGATTTCGGCCGAAGTGAAACGGAACGCTTTTAACTCTGATTTTTGACACGAACGCACGCGCGTCTCGCCGAGATCCTCGTTCGTGCAATTTCGGTTAGGCGTTTCCTGTTCTCGAGCGAAACAATAACCTCGTCGCAGATCGATCTTTCGTTATCCGATCGAATTTAACGAACGGGAGAGGCATTGATCAAACAATGCCACGAAAAGAGGAAAGAAAATGTCGAGGCGATGCAACGTTAAAAACGACGGCGTTCTATCATTCAATTTCCTCGTTATTCTTCCCAGCCTGCAGTTCCACGTTGCGACGGACGAGCGGTTTTATGAAAGTTTATGAACACGGTCAATTGAATACAATCACGAAATTAAATGAAGTAATTTGATCGTGTTGAACGAGGCCCGTCACGTCCCTCGGAGATGGATATGGAGAACCCTCGAATGTAGTTTCGCTAATGTAACTCGATGAATAAGCTGCGAATCATTGTGGCCGTGCAACGCGTCCTGTGAACTCAAGTTTCTGACGTTACCCAATTCTACCAGCTTCGTTAGGATGTTTGCGTTCTTCTTCTAATATGTAACTGCTTGTAATTGCAAGGCTGTCGCAATTCCTACGAGAAATCATTCAGAATAGTTCGATCACTCAATTTGTGGAATACTTTCTTCAACATTCGACTGTTAAATTCGATTCCTCAATTGTGAAATGTCTGTCTGTGCGCGGATTTGCATTTATTAGAAAAATCGGTGTGCGAAATAGAAAACAACAGAAACATTAGAATTTCGGTATTGCTACAATATTATTTAGTTATCGATATAATCGAATTATTGAAAGACAGAATAAATCTTTATCCAACTTATTTTGCATGAAAATCCGCAGTCTGTGTATCTTTGATACACGTGTCATAGCACTGCGAATAGGTAAAATATTAATAGCAATTTCATCGCGTACCTAATATTAGCCTTCAACGACTTTGATGTGATTAACACCGAACCTGCGAAGCATTAACAGTATCAGGTAAATATTGCCTTATAAAAATGGCAACCCTAAATTTATTAAGATTGTCCGTGATTGTCAATATAATAAATGCTTGGACAAAGAAATTTATTCCACTATTTTCCATAAATGCATTTTCACAGTTTCAATAATTGTACAATATAGAACCGGTCATTTTGTAATTTTAATGTTAAAAATTCTTCTCAACTGCGCATACTCAACTATCTCCGCTAATGAGGCAATGGACTAACGATTTCTCTAATGAACTGTCGCAACTAGATTTAAATACCTATGCAGCAATTTATTTGACATATTTTCGAATCTACTTTTCCGGATCAACACTGATTTTTGTACCGAACCTAGCCTAAACAGCTGATAATTTGATCTCGCGAAATTACTATTCAGACAATCCCCCAATAATTTAGAAAATCCTCGTTCTCGAGTGGTTAAAAATGGCGACCGGAGGGTCAACCGGCGATACTTTTCGTATTCAGTGAAAGTGAGGCGTGTATCGTTCGACGTTTCTCAGTCATAGTTGCGCGCGGACATCGCGGGGACAAGGTTTGACCGCGCCTAGCAGCACTTTCCACGATAATTAACTTCGGCGCTATCCCGGTCACGTGACGCTCGTTAGTTGTTATTCCGTTCGTTTATTCGTCCTCAGGCGAATCGTAAGACGAGAGATGCCGGCGCATAACAATGACCATACGCGCTGGAAAACGTGTCATAACTCGTTGAATTCCAACATCGGCAGCCTGCAATTAGTCAGCGTCGAAAGGCTCGAGATAACGAACGGACAGCTTCGATGTTTCGCAGAATGGCGAAATGCCGCAGACGCGCTGGAATTTTACTCTTGCGTTGGAATCGGTTCGGATAACAGAACGATTCCCCAGCTGCAGCTTCAAATTAAATCTTTAATCATTTTCTTTTTGAAACAGTGCACTTATCCCTTTGCACTCGAAGCTATTTTAACTACGAAACGAAACATTTCTTTCAATCTAGAATATTTCCATTCTATATATATATTTTTTCTCTTGTTATACATACGAAAATGATGCAAATTTACTCGTACAATACTGAAGTGCTTAGTAATTGAATACAAACAAATTTAATAATGTGAAAAATCTTTTTAATAACGATACAGCAATTTTTAGTGACGCCTTACCATTCGAGTGCTAAGGGTTAAATGTTACAAAAATGTCAATTTTTGGCCTACTTCTGACGCTTGTGCTATACCAAATGTCCACATAATCTCGTCAGCTGACGACCAGCATGCACTGCGTTGAGCCTTCCTCTTCCGAACGAGCCGTTTCCCAGCGAAAAATGTTCTCGCGTAAAGACGAAAACTTTCCTCCCCGTGAAACCATTTTTCATGTCGGTAACGTGGTCACTCTAGCTTATCGCCGATCTACGGAGTCTTGGCCCTCGAGGGGTTTTACGGATGCCGAAGATTACCATTTTTCTGAACTGTTCAGAGGCGAAGCAGTGACGAATTCTTTCGGAAGCCGAGTGTGTCGATGGTGGTTTCGAGGATTCGAAGCGAGGGAGGTCGCGCTCGAGCAGATAATCTTGACCGACCGCGGAAGTGAGTTGCCGAGGAACGTGATCGTTGAAAAGGCTGCAGAAGAAAACCGTGGGATTCTCAGAAGTGTTTAGGTAAAGAACCCTTGTCGCGGCGGTTCCCCCGTCCGCGTTGATTTCTGATCTAGACTGGTATTTCCTCCCGGAGATCTTCTTTTAGATCTCGGAGCGACCACGTCACGCTCTTCGTGCAGTTTGAAAAGGGTCGGCTTGCAAACGAGGAATCAGTTCGTTCCAGAAAACTCCCGTCAATATCCACGGACAACAATTTCGACGCTTGAACGAATATTTTTAACGAGTGACGCTCGAGTATTAAACATGAACATCTGACTGGCCAATAAATCGCCTGACCCAATAATTTCCAAGAGAATTTCGTCTCTTTCGGTCAGTCTGATCGACTAATTAAATTGTTGACTGTTGGTCGACACTATTCCCAAATGGTAACATACAATTTACGTACTGAATGATTTCTATTAGAATAATACTATTAGAAACGAAGCATTATCTACTCACGCTTTTACTGTGGCTGGTGCTGTGCGTGTGGTGCGTGTCGATCTTCATATTAGCACACCGATTCAAAGCGTGCAATCGTCGGAACAGACTCTGCAAGGAATCAGCCTCGAGGAAGGGATGATCCTTGGCTACACCAGAGACGTCTATTGGAAACTGGTAATCTGCAACGAAAGGAAAACAATCGTTTAATTCTATTTACATCGATTCGAGTCAACGCAAGACCACAACTAATCCTGAACCACAATTTACATGTGAAAACGAGTCAACGAAACTTTTTGATACAGCAAGTATAGATTGAAGATCAATATTAATTTTGTCACACTTTCTCCAAACATTCTTACGAAGTATGCAAAGTTTATTATGAAATGAATCAGCTACCATAAAATTCGAATGTCCAGAGAATAGGGTACTGTTAATTGTCAACAACACAGACAGATCGATGATCGAAATAATGATCAATCGGACGTTGATCGTCCGCTGTTCAGTTGTCCATGAATCGTGTTTGTAAGTCGATGTTTTTCTGGCGTGTGCATTAAATTTATTTCATTAAATATTTCGCCTGTTTCGGATACGGAAGATTGATACATCAGCTGGCCATTTTCTGTTGTGCGCTTAATTCATTTGATTAAACGCCTCGGCACTTATTGTCTCGTGTTTCTCATGGGCAGCTCGAATTTAATTGGCTTCCGAAGGTCACTTTCTCTACTGTGAATCACACTAGGACACGACTTCCAACTTGACACACCCTCTTGCCTATCCTTTTGCTGTCCAGGTAACTAAACAATAAGGGGGAAAGGTAATCCCTTGTGGCCTTCAGCAGCTAGTTGATCTTAATCCGCCCGTAGAATGACTCGACAATGCGGCTTATCTAGCAGACCTCACTATTCAGAACTGCAGGAACCTTTACGAAGCGGACTTAACCCAGACCATGCACTGCTGTCATACTAAGTGTTTGTAATTGTTTGTAACCGCTACCCCCTTGTGATCTTTTGTAGTACCGCGTGCACGGAAGGGTCCCGAAATTTTGCACAATTTTTCTACGCACTTATGCGACATTGAAAAGAATATCGAATAAGTGTAAAAGAAATATGAAAAGGATAAATATCATAAAAATATCTTTCAATCAAATGAAAATGTTTCACGTTGCATATTCGACCGTTTCCAATACTTATCGAACAAATGTGTGTATCGAAACAAATATTATTTATGTTATCAAAGTTTCGCTTACAATCAATATCGATGATAAACGTTCATCAACCCAACGTGACAGCAGGGAGAGAAATCAAGGACATATCCGATCGGTTATGCGACTTCCTGCAGGTGCGCGTTGATATCGTGCTGCGGTTGACAGCATTGCAATAACAGCTTCTATATTATTATTGGCAATCGAAATATAATATATGTTGTGAACAAATCTGTTTGCTAAAATCTTCCTTAAACCATCTATTAGGTCAGCCATTAGATATAGCCATTATACAAAAAATTAGATTACCAATTTTATGTATTTTAGACCAAAATGAATAAGTGAAATACAAAACTGCTACGTTAGAAGAATTGAAGAATATTCTGGCACCCATCCCATTTCGCGTTTAGTTTCGTCTGCAATTCACTTCCTCAATTTATCAGTGTTTTTCGAATTCTGTGATTTACCACGTTCCATGAAGAATCTATGAGAATTTGTAGATCGGAGGTGTTCAGCGTCTGCTCGCACGGGCAGCGAATTTCTTGCCTTGGGCATACACGCAACGGCGAGCTCGAAGCCACGCCCCTGCGGGCACGAGATCACGCCCCCTGGCGCGAAGCCACGCCCCTATGGGTAAGGTTGCACGTATTTGCAACACGTATCGTCACAGCCCGCTAATAGGCATGTTGAGTAAAACTTTAGAACAAGGGTATAGCCAATTTAGAGTATCTTTAGAACAATTGCATAGATAATTGTGCAACAAATATTCCTGCATTATTCTCGTCTTATTTCTTGGATCGTCGCCGCACTAAAACTGGAAAACACTTTGTGTTCCCTCACGATTTGCACATTTCAGTTGTTTTCGCGAAGGTCCCTGCACCGGGACGTCAAGATCGAGCGATCGTCTCGCGGCGCGCCGTCTCGACTAAAAAAGAAAAACATTAACGCCGCGCGGCTATTATTATTATTGCCGAAAGCGTGTATAGTTTGCCGGGCGCGTCGGTTCCGAGAATATCCAAAGCCTACATAAGCTGTTATGGCAGCGTGTAAACGAGACAATTGTGGAATCTGACGTGGGTAAGAATTCGAAGAAACGGAAGATATATGGGCGCGCGAGGCAGAAAGGATCGGGCCGCGAAGGATCCAAGGCGAAAGGGACACAAAGGAAAGTCTTCGCGACGATTTTGATATCTTCTCTCTTCTCCCGTTGTGTCGCGGTCTTATCAACTTTCTCCCGAAACACAGTTCGGATGACATTACTCTCTCGGTTACTTCCGGCGGGTCAAACCCCGGGCCAATCAGTCTTTGTCCGCTTTCGTCCGATCCTCAGCACACGCGAGCACGTGTGTTTATGGATAACCCGCCGAAACATCGTCCTCCATCACGGCTTGCGCAACGTCGACACAGATCTCCCGGACCAGATCTCGGATCTACGATCTCGGATTCAGCCCCGATCGATCGAGGCTGTAGGTACCATGTAGGTACCATTCTTGGGAATTTATTGTGAATCTTTGAGTGAAGGAGCTGTAATGTGCAAAGCCAATTCTATTCCTATTCTTGTTTTGGTATTTTCCCCATTTTGTGAGACTGAGCCTTTAGCCTTTAGCCTTTACGCCTTTAGCCTTTAAGAAATTGATAAATTTGCTATTTTTAAAAAATATAGACGAATCCACCGAAGATTCGATTGAAATCTGTAGAATTTCGTAGGAATATTGCCGAGGAAGCTTTGCGGCTGATACGTCGAAGTGAGAGAAAGGAGGAGACAGTGAGGAGCCGAACGTTGCGAAACAAACATCAAGATACATCTGGATTGGCTGGGAAGACGTCTTGCAGGATCATGCGTCGGATGAAAAATGAAGATTTTGGATAAGAAAGATCCGTATGTTAATTCGTCGGTTCTATGCGGACGAAAGCGTGTGAATCACTTCGAACAGTTCTCGGCCGTACATACGCTTATTACGTTATCTGGTTGTACGATCTCCGGAAGCTTTTCGTGGCGCGTTTCACCCTTTCCTTTTTAGTTGTATCTCCTCGCATGCTTTACGAATAATTTCGAGGTACTAGGTCACGAGGAGAAAGGTAATTATTCGGACTCTGTACCTTTTTTTTCTTCCTCTCCTCTCTTTTTTTTTTCTTGCTTTATTCGGACTCGCAGCTAATTGAACACGATTCTTTACTTTCTTGAACGCTGATTACACGCTCGTCCGTATAATCGGACGACTGAGAGAGAAGAAGAAGAAGAAGAAGAAGAAAAAATAACGAGAAGAGAGAAGAAACAGCCCGGGAGCTGTTTTAAATCGCATTATTAAGTTAAGAGCGACGACGTGTAAAAGAAAGTTCACAAGCCGCCTGGGCTAGGCTGTTATTAACCTACCGTCCGGAGGATAATTAAGCTAGAGATGATAATCGGAATAATAACGTTATTATTCGAATTTTAACGAAGCCCGCGATCACGTCCGGTCTTCGTTCTCTGCGCTCGCTGTGTTTCATTCGAATTGTTACGGTCGGGAGTGACTGCTGCCGCGTACTTTCCCTAGAAAACTCCCAGAGCTCGTTAACGACGAACAGGCATCTCAGATATCGCAATTACTTTCGTAACGCGGACACGCTCCCACGATAATCGCAGAAATGAAAAACCCCGCTCTTTATTTACATTACGCCAGGCCGATGACGCGATCGGTTTACTTTCGATGACCTCACGAACGCGCCGCCATTTTTTACGAAAAAGGAAAGCAGTCCAAATCGCGCCACTTTTTCATACGGCTAACGCAGCTTGTTGCTGCCCGCACAGTTATTTCTTGTTTGCACGAGGCACGTACAAATTGGTCCTTTACACATTCATAAACCTGCTGTAATAATGCCGCAAAAGAAACTGAATAATGCACACCCAATTTGCTCGTTTCAACGACGCACGTTCGACGTACATTCGCAGCTGCGTAAACTATCATTTTATATAGTGGATTGTAAATGTTGGTTTTGAAACATTTGACTCGCGAAATAACCATTTCATTGGGCGAAGAGTACATTGTTAGTTCGGATTCGTAAGAGTACGTTTGAAAATAAAATATTCTGTTTGCGTGAAGATGTTTGTAACACTTCATTAAGTCCAATCCTCGGGTCCGTGCTGTGACATAGATCGTGCAGGGCTACTATTTTACGGAGATCGATATAATCTAGATTGGTAAATTGGTAGATAGATTGGTAAAACATTCGCGGCGTGAAATTGTGAGTTTCGATTACAATTATATTATGCATTCGGTTAATAATTATCGGTCGCACGAAAAATCCGGAGGCAGGCGAGTGAAACTCGCATGCTCGAATGCTAATTGATACGTCAGGTGAACGGTGCGCGGCAGTACGGGCCACGTGGGTTTCCCCGCGGTACGTAAGTAATTAGTACATCCAGGAAGCGAATGTAATCGGCGATCGTTAAGGTTAATCTATCGATCGCGGGGGCTGCGCGTTATCGAGCGCCGATTTTGTTGCGATCACTGACTCCGGGATGTTCATCTTAGTAACCAAGCAAGTAAATTGTTTTAAAGCTTCGGTATTTAACCACTTTGAGAGGTCTGAACAAATTCTGAACCGCTTATCGTACTCCCTAATTCGCCAAGCGTTATTTCAGCCACTCGTTTAAGCCTGTTTGCAATAAAAATGAAACTTTGAAAGTTGTGAAGAAAATCGTAGAAAATTTAGATATAATTTAGTAAGAACGGAGGTATCATTTAAACCGATACTTGCGATTTATGCATCTGTATGCATTACGTAATTGTGATAAAATGAATAATCACTTTCAATGCACCGACACTTTTCACAAAGAAACTTTGTGAAGAGAATGAATTTACATTCTAAGCGAATTGTCAGAAATGTTTCTCGGAAAACAAATACCAATTTGGTTATTACTATTTGTTTAATGTACAGTATTTGAACAATTGCTAATTCTTCCATGAGAATTCAAGCTTACAAAGAGATTTCGAAGGAGTAAAAATTCCAAAGCAGTTGAGAAATTAAAAAGAGAAATTGTATCATCTCTTGTCACGAAGCACTTGTACGATCATCTTGTCACTTTCTCTATTTATTCTAACAGAAGATTCATGGGCAGAGTTGCCCAATTGGTATTGGTTGCGCAGAGGAATGATTGACACGCTCGCTTCCAGCAGAGCGTACGCGTCGATAATTGCGAGGTATTCCCGGTGCCAATTAAAGGTGTCTGAAACATAATCGTCGATTCGCTAGACGTGACAAACGCGTATCGAGTATCCGGAAAGCGGATACCTCGAAAACACGCATCATCGCGATTCCTCATCGGTTTGCGCAACGAAACATTTTCTTATTCGCCGACCACGCGGGTGGCACACGCGCGACTCTTATCTCAGACTTTCTCTGTACGGAGAAGACGTCGAATCCGATTGTCGCGAATCCGATTTACGGTCGCGGGAACCGAGGAAGTGGATCGTCGATCGCGATTCCGACAAGCCCGCGAGCGATGTCCACGCGATGATGTTTCTACGTTTGGGCGGGTATCGTGAATCGCCGATCCGCCGCTAAACCGAGCGTCGTTCAAAGGTTGCGCGCGCGACGGTAACTTAATTAACTGTCGATCCTCTTAGCGTACACGTGTGACCGGGAAAGTAGGCCATCGAGATTGCATCGCGGAGATGATCAATATAAATCTCCGGTAACTCGAGTTGGATTTATCACGGAGAACCGCGCGCGCACGGCTCTATACGTGCGCGTCTCTCGATCTTTCGATCACTTGTGATCTCTTGATCCTTCCACCCGGCCGTTCGTTCGCTCGCAACGGAACCGAATAATCCGCTGCATACTTAACGAATCGCATTAACGAAATGAAACATTGACGATAATGAAATTGTTGAGAGATGTAGGTTGCCTAACATGGGATATCTCGGTTTTGATCTTGTTGCAAAATTCTTCGTAACGAACTTTAATAAAAATATTAGTAGACAGTTTCTTTTGTGGCTCTCTGCCCTATATTTCGTACAAACTGTAATTTTCATTTTCATTGTCGTGAACGTGGGGAATGGCGAACATTCTGTGCGTATCATCGCAACGCATCGCGAGAATAGAACGCTAATGTTCGCGTAACATGGAAGCACGCGCGGTTATGCTAAACGCGTTTGACGGCGGAGTACTTCAGCGGCTGGTCCGTCGGCTAAAAAGTAGACTAACTAAAGATAGAAATACGATCTCGATAAAAACCGTCTGTTACGTACATACGCGCGTATGTTTGACCGTCCGCTAACACATGCTCTTTCGTTTCCGTGTGTCGGTCTTCGATTGACCGTGCGAAGTTTCAAATTTCAAAACTCTCGACTATACTCCTCTACACTCTGAGACTTCGCTAAAAATTACACCGTAAACAATTTTAAAAGTACTAAACTCCTAGTGAATAAATCGCTAACATTTGCGGTATGAGCTCAATGTTAAAAGCATGGAATGAGAAAATCATACGGGACAAAATTATTCTAGATAAAAAGAAAATCTAAAAATTACACCGTAAACAATTTTAACAGTACTAAATTCCTACTGAATAAAATTTGCGGTATGAGCTCAATGTTGTATGCATGGAATGAGAAAATCATACGGAACAAAATTATTCTAGATAAAAAGAAAAAATCTCAACATAGATTCGAACGTAAAGGGTTCATTACCAGTAACAACAAGAGAGTACATTGACCGAATGGAAAATGATCGCGTTCGTAATCAATAACGTGTGTACCCCAGTGATTAGCGTAGTTAACTCTCCGTCATCCCCTCGTCTCAATTTGTTCCTAGGTGTAAAATTAATACAATAGTGAAACATTAATCCTCGGAGTTTGGTGGTCCACGGTGAAACGAACGACGACAATTAACACTAGAACGACGGGAGCAGTCAAAATGGCTGCTTCCCAATTTTCTCTTTTACAATTACTGGAATTGTAAAAATGTTTTCATCGGAAATTTTTTAATGAACCTCTTCATTGAACCCCACATATTACAATAAAAGTTGTATGAGGTCTGAATGGACATAGTCTTGTCACATTTATTGCTCCGTCGTTCTAGTGTTGAAAAGCTGTACTTTTCGCGTCGCGTCGCTTTTGCGTTCGACACGAAGAGCAATGATGATCGACCTTCGCGCGCCGAGAGGTCAGTTCGCGAGTTCGCAAGGGACTGGGAATGATGTTAATGCGGCAGCCACGACCCGGTACGTCCGTCAAACGCCTGTCTCGTGACCGGGTGCCATAAGCGGGCCATCCTTCCGTGCAGGAAACGGAAAGCCAGGGGGAGGGTGCGCGGAGGAGGGGATGAAACGTTGTTTTAGGATTCGCGAGCTATCTTAGCTGGCGCATATCGGCGGTTATGTATTGGTATTGTATTTATATCGCAGCTTCTGCCGGCCGACACGGGGGTTCAACTGGGTCAATTAGCTACTATTCATAGTGCTCTTCGATCGCGGGAGCCCGACTGAGTTATGATCGCTGTGTAAGCGCGTCTCTGTGTCTGTGTGTCTGTTCGCGCGCATGTGTCCGTACACGCGAAGCCGCGGAGAAGGAAGAAAACACACGCGTGCGTCGCCCCGGCAACGTTTGTTTTAACCGTGCGCCGGAGAACCGGTGCAACGAGCGCGCAACAACCAGCGGCCGGTATGCCTACGTCAGAGAGCGTGCAGAGTGCAGCGTGCACCGGCGTGCAGCGGCGACGCCGGACCGGCCCGGATTTTCTCACGCGATCACTTCCAACCGACGATCTCTCGGGATCATCGATCGGTTTCGTCTGCTGAATCCGAGCCGAGCGGACTCGTTCCTAGAATTATCATGTTTCGAGCGGATATCGCGCCGACGACGAGCGGGAACCACGGCCGTTTCGGATGCAGCATGATCGTGTCGAGTGATCTCTCTCGGGCCGCTCAGTCGTTCACCTTGGAGTTCTGCACTGTTTCCACAGAAAGCCGGAGCACGGTTTCTAAATATTTTTTCGCCGTCGGGGCCGATTCTTCTCGTCTCGAATTCGGTCCCGACACGCTCGTTTCTTTGCCGCGCTTTCGACAGAGATCGCGTTCCTCGTGAAATTATTGTGGACCGCGTAACGAGCCGAGTATGTTGCTGGGACCGCGATCAAAATATGCAGAAAATTATTCGGGGTGTCCTGCGGCTGTGTTTCCAGTTTTCTTTCAATATTCGTAAAGAACGTTGTCGATGTGACCGAACGGGTAATCCAGTTTCGCTTTTTAACAAGTATCTTCCGATTTCTATATTCTCGAATTTATTCTGATTGTTTTCAGTTGTTTCGAGTTAACCCCTTGTCCTACAATAATATCGAGGGAGAATCGCGACGATTAACCTCGCGAGCACGGAATTAAAAGCGATGACGAGTACACACGTCGAACGCAAGTCGCTGTTACAAATTTTACGGAAAAAGTGAAGCGAAATGAGAAAGAATTACATTTTTATCCGATAAGAAATTAACCGCAATGGAGTTTCGAGTTGACGTGTGTGCGCACGTCGAAGGCAATAAAAATGAATGAGGTTAAAATGAAATTGAGGATATATAATCCAGCGAAATTCAAGACACGATTACAAATACATCAAGAACCACAGACGTGGGGCAGTCAGTTTTCGCGAGTACACGGCGATATATCGTTGTTGTTCCATGCTAAAAGGGTACGACGCTTGAAACGAGCGCGCGCAGCTTCTGAATTCGCAAAGATTTCTGAACAAACGTATTCCATTACTCGCAGCCTCCCGTTTCCCGTGTATCGTCGTCAATTTTTCCGAGCGAGATCGACGACGCCGCCGCACAGTGCCGTACCCGTTTAATTGCCCGCAGGTATTTTCCGTCGGACGCATATATCAAATCGGAAAGGCGCTAGGCGGCGGCCGTAAAATATTCCGGCAATGAATATTTCAAGAGAGACCCGTGATAAGGAAGTGTGATAAGCGATCGCGAGAGGGCAAGCCCCCGCTCCGGGAATCGTAATGTTCTTGAAACGCGGCGGCGGTGGTGGTCGTCGGGCCGTCGATCGTCTAAAAATAGTCCGCCGAGTTTCGTAACTTTTTGCCACGCTCTCCAAAGAGGTGTGTAAAACATTCCTGCGGTTAAGGCAGAGCCTTTTATTTAGAAACTTGCGCCATTCTTTCCTCTGCATTTGGCATCTGGGTTGTTGCAACACACACGCCCTGCAACGTGTGTCTTATCCAGCTGCGCGTGCATGTTTCTCGGTAGCGACGCCGGACCGGCCCGCTCCTGCCCATTTATTTACATATTGATTACTCGCGAAAATGAAACGCTTCGGGAAATCGAAACGGGTCAACAAGCTGTCGGACGATCTTGAAAACTCCGAGCCGTGACCAGCGCTCATTTCTGTTTCAAATTATTCCGGATAAGTTTGGTAATAGTGACACAAAGTTTGGTAATACTTCCGACAGCTCTTCGAAAAAATTGTTCATGCATCTTCTGTGGCAATAATTGAACAGACTTTCTAAACAATTCTGCGTACATCCTCTGCTACTCAAAACACCGGTATGCAGCGATTTAAAACTATTTTAATACGTCCTAATAGAATTTTCAGGAAGCAATATTTGCACGGAAATAATACAGTAACACACGATTAAGTTCCCCCACTCTTCCCCTGGAAGTTGCCCTTGAAATTTGTGAGATTTCTGTGCAACGAAATAATTCGCGGTGAAAAGTAGCTTCGGATCGAGTGTCGATGCGCCGCAAATCATCGAGATCGATTTTCGCGTCGACAAGGTACGAGTGCGAACGGCCTCGGAGAACGAATAGACCGCGGATCCTGGTCGCGGAAGCGATTATGTGCCGAGGCACTATTTTATAAATATTAATATCGGCGTCTGTTCGTTTCAGAGGCATCGCGAAGCGGGGGGAAGGGCCGCGCGCCGGTCTGCGGTTAGGGCAGAACCTGTTATTTAGTAACTCGCGCCATACCTTCTCCCGCGTATGGCATCTGGGTCGCTGCAATGCACCGCGGTGTCGCCTGTCCAGCTGCATTGCACAGGACATGTTTATGGGTGCCTCGACCCGAGCAAACGGTCAGCTCTACTGACTCACCGTGCGAAACTAATGTCGCGCAGCCGTTGTTTCGAACAACTCAAGTTCCGTCTGGACGTCCCCCCCCGCGGACGTCCCCCCTCTCCCGCGGACGTTCAGTCGAATCGGCCGGTTAGGTATGAACGCATCGGTATACTTCCGTGCGGCGCGCGCGACCGACGTGTACCAACGGGGGCCATTTTTCCGCCGCGTGCCGTTTAACCTTGGAAGATTGCATCACGCCACGAGGACGTTTGTTACCTGCCGCGAGGAATGAATGGACCGGCGAAGGTGTGTGTGTGTGTGTGCGTGCGTGCGATCGAGCCTTGAAACGCTTTGGAAAACTCTGTGGTCGATGGGCAAGTTTTTTGGGCAAAATGGCACGCTTTTGATACGCTTATATTACCACCTCCGAGAGGATACCATACAATAATTATTATACTGCGGATTTTATGCGTTATTGCAAAAATGGGTGGGCGTATCTTGAAACGGTGAGAACATTAGCGAATTTTTGAAATACTGTTACGTCATTTTCAACCTATGAATCGTAGTGAGGATGAAAATTAATTTCACTCCAAACAAATTTTTATTTCGTATAACCGTCCGTAGTCCAGTAATTATAAATAATAACTAGTTTTAGGGAACACTAAAGGTGTGCTAGGATAGTCATTATTCCCAGAAGAGCTCACCTACGTAAGGGTAATAGTATTACCATTTTTGTTCCAGTGTATATGTGGCTGAAGATCTGTGATCGTCACAGTGAGCCAATTTGGGTAAAATGGCACGCTTCTGATACGCTTGCCGGTGAATCGATAATAAATTGTATTTTACGCCGATTGCGTACGCAATACTGATCGTGAGTGGTACGCAGGCGAAAACATAATCGATCGCATTCCGAATTGCGTCAGTCGGTGCTCGACACGCACAAATCGATTCCGAAATTTGTGTTCGGCTGGTTATTCGCGAGAATTTCCAGCTGATGATTCAGAAGTTGTAATTCGTGACCTTGTGCTACTCTACTGCGAATTCTTTCATGGTTGTGGCGATGCGTAAGGTTTCAGAGTGCCATTAGTTGATACATAGAGTCTCTTGGTCGAGTACACGTAAAGTAAACGACGAACGTAACAAATTTCAAGAATGTCGAAACATTTTCAAGCACTTGCGAATATTTTTGCGTACGGAAACATTAAGGTCAACGTATCGAAGACTTTCAATCATGCAAAGCAGAAAATTAACTGTCGTCGATTTAATTATATCCCGCTTCAGTCATCCGTGACGTGGTACTTCGTTTTTGACAACGATCAATTATAATTGCATCATACTTGTTGCGTACTTTAAGCAGGACTGTTTCAAATTTCTTCTTTTCAATTTTTACCTGATTTCGTCATTTTCGTCGCGATAATTATCAATATATGCTTCGTTAAGTTTCAGTTTCAGAATCTTCTTATTTCTTGTTTTGCCAGCAGCGCTTTGTGAATGAAAACGTACTGCTTTTGCAGACCGAAATCGTTGACATTCCGTTTTTCGTGACCGGACAGAACGGAATGCTAATCGTGGTAGGACAAATGAAGCGTGCTACTTTCCGTAACGTGCGCCGAAACGCAGTAAAACCGGCCATTACGAATTTTGTGCAGCCAAATCGACGATTCGCGACACTGTCCGTTCGGTCGTTGAAGTCTCTGCGTGCGGTCGCATGCGACAGGCATTCAAATTACCGCGGCGCATAGTGATTCACAACATCGTTGTCTCAGTTGAAACAGTTCAACTCGCATACGAAAACGAATCGTACCGCATTAATTTAAGATCAAACGGCTTTTACTACGCAGACAAGACTATAGTTTGTTACTCGTATCAATAAATATATAATCCTCCAGGCTCGCTTCTTTTAAAATTAATTCTTCTTCTTGAAAACAAAATAGAGGATATATACCGAGCACTTTAAGCCTATATTCTTTTAGATTATATTCACCTTCGTGTCGAACCATAACCACCAATATTATTAACAAATAATTAGTCATACCTAATGATATTTCTTTCAAACATTCATTGCAAAACCAGAGTTTAAGAAACAGCAAGAGCTTCTTTCAAGAAAAATCTATTTCACGAGAAAGGAATCTGCCAGTTTGTAAAATGTTGAAAGACAGATCTATAAAATGGCGGTGACCGGATGATCGGTTCGCAGCGATGATTAGTGACTATTTTCAATTTTTATCTGTAATCGGACACTTTTTGCGATCGCTCAGGGCTTATGTCGATTCTGAGCTGCCAGCATTCCGCTACGAAACCGCTTTGCTCGGTGGCCGAAATATTCTCGCTCATGTTAGACGAGTATGCGAGACGTCTCGTAAATCTGGTGGATCGCGCAATGCCGCTTGTTGCCATTCATAATGCTCGTAAATCGAACACCGTTTCCACGGAATCGTCGCGCGGCTGTTTTTCTCACGGCCGCGTGCACCGCTGGATCCGCGCGAGTGTAACGTGAATCTCGATCCGTTGCGTTACGCAACCGAGCGATCGAGAGGATCGCGAGCGGACACCTGTGCGTTTCACTATACGGAAGGACAACATCTGTACCGTCCCGTCTCGTCTCGTCTCGTCTCGTCGCGTCGCGTCTGATCTCGTCGTATCGCTGGTGCACTTGGAAAACGCAAACGAGCGCGCAGAAGGTCGCGTCTCGCCTAAGGTTTTGTTTATTTTTAAACTTTCCGATCGTGCGACACGGCTGCGGCCCACGCGTCAATGGGACACGATGCATCTCCCGGGAGTCGGTCCTCGCTCGGCGATGATTTCATCCGCGATTATTATGCGCTTACGACGATCTAATTACCCGTGACTTTTCGACGAAGCCACCGGTTGCGACAGAACGATCTACGCGCGATCGAGAGCACGCCGCACGCCCACACTCGCCTCGGAAACGTTTCCGCGGGTTGAATCGTCTCCTCGTCTCGCCAAACATCCTGATAACGAACGATTGATAACGAGCCGGAGTCAGTCAGGCATTCATCGAACCGAACATCAGCGTATCGTTCGTTTCCCGACGATGAAAATGCGTTACGCTGTCGCCGATCATTATGCAAAATAGAAATTTTCTGTGTCAATTGCAAGCACCAGCAGCGACATAGAATTTTATAGGCTGACGGAATTATTTGTCCAGGTTTTAAAAATTTTTACGTGAATATATTCATTGCAACAAATTTGATTGGAATTTGTAAAATGCAAGAAATATCGTACGTTTAATTTCTTTCAATTTTTATTACATTAAACAACTTAATTTGATTTTATGGAATTTTTACGAACGATGTCCTTAAGATTTTCCGACGATCTCGCTATTTTGAACTTCGCCTATTTACTTTCGTCATAAATCCATAAAGTCCGCGGTTTAGTTGTCATGAGTCGAGTGTGCCGAGCGTGAATCACACCGGGTAACGACACCACGGTCGCGAATCGAGAGCGTGAAAAATTAGGAACAACCATGAGAACAGCTTTTCGGTTAACGACAAGCAAACCGTGAACTGCTCTTATCGGAAGATTGTCGAATCGACTGTGTTTACTGTGCTTTCCGAGGAGCGAAACTGAGTTTTGGATGAGCGGTTATTGAAGAGACGTTCCTCCAAGAAAGTTTTTGCAATTCGTTCGTGCAAGAATTATGAACTATTATATTTTGCGAGCTGAGTCACGAATTATAATTAGAACTTAATTAATTTCAGAACTTTCTATTGTGACAGATCGCATTCTGAGGAAACGGTATACCGTTTGATGATTAATATCTACTCTGCAAGTTAGAACATGGACCCCAATAAAATGAACTCATAACTCTGCTGACGTAATTCATAGTGCTTCGAACAAGAGCCTGGCAAATCCGTCGAACGAGTACAGTGTTTACTCGATATATGTCCAAAGGACAGGTCTAGATAGAGACACATATCGGCCAGGAGATACTATTCTTTGATCCTGAAAGCGAAGCTCTAAAGGCGAGCAAGGTCTCCCGAGTTACTTGGCTCCTCACGGGGTATACCCCGCGGTAGCGGGGATACTTCCGCGACGTTTATCGTCCAGGCCTTCGCGACATATACAGAGAAAATCACTGTAGCAGGATTTGAGGACCGATTCCCGGCGATGGAGCACAATTAGTTGAGAACATCGGCGCAGATACGAGCCTGCTTTCACGTCTTCAGCTGTTTGCAATGCAAATACAGGCTTCAATTACGAAAAAGCGGGCGAAGATAAGGCAACGGCACGGGAGCAACCGCTCTGCCATCGGCCTGCCAGTTTATCAAGCTTGCCAAACACCATCGTTTCGAGCGAATATCGAGCGTCACGACGATGTTGATATCAATGTACACGTTGCATTTAAAAAAATCTCGGTGACGAACCCTTTTTAGTCGTATCACTCGCGAAATCTTTAATTTACCGGTTGGACTAGTTGCTGCAAATTTTTCGCTGTTCAGGCTTCTCGTCGAACTATTTAAACTATTTAAATCACTCCTTTAACACTATGTTTACTGCACCCTGTCGAAATGACGCATCTTAATATTTTGAATTTACAATTATTATTTTATTCACCGTTGTAGAGTGAGGAATTATTCCATCTCTTCGGTTATGTATTATAAGAAAACGGCTAGAAATTTGGGTAGACTCGTTATTAACAAATAAATTGTTTCTTAAGCTAAGCTGTCTCGACTTTCGAAACCAGAGCACAGAAATTTCTTTGGGAAATTCGGTAACGCGTCGCTCTTCGGTGTTTAAAGTGTTTAAAGAACGTCGCGGACCAGGTGACAGTCGATTCACGGACCGTTCGATAACGAGATCGCTCGATTTACCTTTTCCGTTTCCAGGCTGGCAGTGTCGGCACATGCGTGACAGCGGTTGTCTGTTACTCGTCCCAGAACCTCCGAAACGTGAAAAGTCCCGCACTGCTCATGGCCACCGTCTGGCTCCGAGCGTGTGCTCGCCGCGTTCGATTTTATCGGTCGGTCAGCGAACCGAGAACAACACGGTTCGATCACATTTTGTCGAGAAACCGGCGACAGTTAAACACTCCCGTCACGCAGAAAAATATTCCGCGACACCGACACCAAAGGTGTGTGTGCCCCTTCGAATCTTGAATCAACGAATCGGACAAATGTCGAAGAGCATCCTCCATTCGCCGAAACCACTTCCCAAAGAATGTCCGGAACCAATGCGAAACGATATTCCTCGATACGGGGAACAACAACACTTCTGTCGTTGATTCCTCGAGGAGCCTGGACAACGGGAACCGCACGAAAAACACCGGCGGGAATTACCGTGGGCCGCGGTAATTGACGCGGCTCCTCTTCCGGTTGCTAGCGCTCGACCAGTTGTCCGACCGGGAACGCGCAAACCTGCACGCAATCGTGGCGATCGCGAAGAACTGTTTCACACGATGGATCGCGGATCGACCGATGGTTCACTGCTCCGAAATTGCACACGCGTCTACGATCGAGATGATGCAACAGAAACAAAGTCACTAGTCCTGAGATCTCGACGGATCTCGGTGACGGTGCACAGCGAGTTCGTTGGACGGTGTAGACGTTCCTCGCTGCTCGAAACTTGCACACGCGACGGTGAACCACGAAGAAGCGAGTGTGTCCTCGAGTCCGAAGACGAGATGAGAAGTGTCCGATCGGCCGCGACACTTGGCAGGATCGCGGTCGGAGGCGTTGAGCGGATCGATGGTGATCGATATCCGAGGAACCGTGGGTCGATATCGGAAGTGAACCGAAAGACTGTGGAACACGGCGTGTCGGCGACGAATGCGAGCGCAACAACTCCACCGGTCGCCTGTCGACTAGCGGTCGTCGGCGCGTACCAGTGGTATAGAAGCTCGCACCACGAAGAAACTACACAGCACGAAACGTACAGCTTGATGCGAGGGTGGGGGAGGGAGGGAGGAAGGGAGGAAAGGAGGGGGAACTCGTACCCGTGGGGCAGCTGTCTTGAAGAGGGACGCGCGGGGAGGACGCGCCCGGCCTGTGCCGCGCGCGTATAAATGTGTACGAATGTGTGTTTGTCAAGCCCCGTGGTGGGGCACGCCGTGTATCCTGCGGAGGGCACAAACGGGGAACGGACTGTCACGCTGGAGGGGGGGATGCAACCGATGCATTTCACGGGTGCATGCCCTGTGCTCGACTTCGACGCGGAGTCCGGCGCGGCGCGGCACGGAGCGCAACGCGCTCGCGAGAACGCGACCGATCCTCGTGCCAGCGAGCGAACGATCCTCTTCGGGCTAAATCGACGGATCGAACTGTTTCCGGCAACGGCGATCGAAACCGTTGCACCGTTGTCGCATACCGAAATGCACGCGATTTTTCACCTTCTCGCAACGGCAAATTTTCATGCTTGCGTGATACGCACCGAACTGTACAATCTTTCAGGAGGTCTGATCCGAACACTGAATTTTACTGCACTCGTATTAGCTGTTTAACGGTATTCCGAATTGTTAGTACGTATGGTTGAGTTTACTGGAAAATTGTGTTGTACGTATTGAAATGATCCAGACACTGAATTGTACTATATTAAATTCATATTAGCTGTGTAATGGTGTTCTGTACTGAATTATTAGTACCTATATTCATTTCACTGTAAAATTGTGTTCTACCTATCGAAATGATCCAGACACTGAATCGTACTATATCAAACTCGTATTAGTTGTTTAATGGTGTCCTGTACTGAATTGTTAGTACCTGTATTCATTTAACTGTAAAATTGTGTTCTACCTATCGAAATGATCCAAACACTGAATTGTACTATATCAAACTCATATTAGTTGTTTAATCCTGTTCTGCACTGAATTATTAGTACCTATATTCATTTAACTGTAAAATTGTGTTCTACCTATCGAAATGATCCAAACACTGAATCGTACTATATCAAACTCATATTAGTTGTTTAATGGTGTTCTGCACTGAATTGCTAGTACCTATATTAATTTAACGAAATGATGCAAACACTGAATTTTGCTATATTAAACTCATATTAGTTGTTTAATGGTTAATTGAGTTATTGGTTAATGTACATATATTACATTATTTATTGGTTAATGTACATATATTACATTATTTATTGGTTAATGTACATATATTACATTGTTTATTGGTTAATGTACATATATTACATTGTTTATTGGTAAATGTACATATATTAACTTAACTCTAAAATTCGCATAAAATATACACCCTAATAATGAACACAACCAAGTTACAGTATAATTAAAGACAGACTTGTATATTTGATTGAATGAACAGGATCGAACTTGTACATTTAAAACGAGCAACTCGAGTTTATATTAAAACGTCACGTAAACAAAACTGCGGCCGACATTATTCATCGCGAGCAACGCTAATCGCGCAATCGCGCGCCGGAAGCGCAAACTACACGGCCAGAATTAATTCAACGAGCAAAGCCAGCTTCGAACACCTGCGATTCCAAAAATTCATCAGCATTCAGCTACCGAAGATGCCGGGGGATGATGTTTTTCGGCCTCTTCGGAAGCAAATTCTGTGCTCAACGACCAGTGCACCCGTGAGATCGAAATCTTCGGGCGAACCGTCGATATATTTATGCACCCGGTACGCGTCGGTGGTCCCAGAGGATCCATTCGATCATCGAACCTAGAGATTCCCGTGATAGCGGGATCCATTGTTAGTCCGCGAAACGTTCGTCGGTGATCGATAGCCCTTAAAGATGCACCTTGTGGTGCTTGTACCACGGGATCGTTCCGAGACACGCGAGGTGTCGATTAAACGATTTACAGCAAACGATCCGGGATTTCGTGGTAAATACACACGGAGGAGTCCCTTCATCGATCGACGCGATCGATAAAGTGACCCGGCGAGGCTCGCGGCTTGCGATCCGAGGCGTACACGCTGAGCGATCGATCCGTCCGAAGCAATCGATACGGGGGACTTTATTCTATCTCGCATGGCGCGTATAAACTCGTCTTTGTGTCCGTTTCGACTGCCGTCTCATCGTTCCAGGCAAAATTAAGATATTCGAACTGCAGAAATGCTGCGATGCACTGTTTCACCTCGTTAATCTCGATGATGTCGAATTAATTCGTAGAACTTCGTGAATTTACAAACCACCGACTTCCCAAAATACTTTTGTGCGTTTACTCCATTTTGTAATGAATCCTCAACACAGTGGTTGAAAGACTTGAACACAGACTTGTATACAGTTACAATTGATGAACCGTGAACGTCGCGAATTAATTTGTGACGAATTAGTTCATTAATACAGCTGATTAATACAGCTGAAAATATCCCATTACGTCAGGATTCACAGTAAACTTATATTCTTCATCTTTCTTTAAGTTTACGACCTTGAGAAGGGCTACGATCACAGAAACTCAAAAATACGTGGCTCTATTTAAGAAAACTAAGTTGATCTACAAATCTTCTAAGCATCCCCACCTGAAAAATAGTTATGCACGTCACATAATGGACTCCTCGAAACCAAACAACTTTTGTCTAAAACGTTTCTTCCTATATCAGAAAATGTAGACGTTAATCAGGTTTCTTGGATGCGTCATCCTGTATATATACATACATATTTCTCCTTCTGTGACTGGTCATCATTTTGAGCACCTGTTGTAACAGATTATTCTGGATTTCATTAATAAACCTGAAAATATCCCATTACGTCAGGATTTACATTGAACTTATATTCTTCATCTTCCTTTACGACCTTGAGAAGGGCTACGATCACAGAAACTCAAAAATACGTGGCTCTATTTAAGAAAACTAAGTTGACCGTCAAATCTTCTAAGCATCCCCACCTGAAAAATAGTTACGCACATCGCATAATGGACTCCTCGAAACCAAACAACTTTTCTCTAAAACGTTTCTTCCTATAAATGCAGACGTTAATCAGGTTTCTTCGCTGCGTCATCCTGTATATACACATACACCGTACGAAGTTCCACGTAACTCGTGTCTACGCCTAACGTCCGAAAAAAAGGAGTCTTTCGGCAAACCGATAGAAACTGACGGGTCCAAGAACCGAGTCGAGTTTCCGCGAAGCCGCGGCAACGGAGTCGATAAATCGGCGGAAATAGCGATTTCCGGTTGTTCGACGGCCGGGCGATCGAAACGCGGTAGCCGGGAATAGCGAATAAATGAAAATAAACGGTAATCGTTTCTCGTAAAATGACAAACAACGGTGCGCGCGCGCCTGGTAGGATCCGGCGGATAGGAGGCACGGCGAGGGATCAACGTGAACGCGATTCGATGTATCAGCTCTAATGATCATCGCGATATCAACGTCGCACGATTCACCGCTCGGGCGAATCAGGACAGATCCGATCGACCTCCAAGAAGCGGTCGCCTCTTCGCCTCGAGAGACGCCTCGACAGCCGCTGAGCACGTCCGCGCGAATTTCTCGCTCCATCAGCGGCCGGACGGCTACGTACGAGCAGTCAGAAGCGGCCGACGCTTCGAAGACTGATATTCCGTGGCGGAAAGTGCAATATCTATGCATCCGTTTCCATCTCGACGGGGATCCATCCGCGAGCGTTCAAGGCCCACCTACCACGATCCGCGAGTGGCCAACACGCTTTCCTGGAATCTGAGCCTTTGAAACTATGTCTCCCATCTCATTAATTACGCCCCTCCTCCCGCGATACTCGGAAGCGTATTCGCGACCCGCCGTTAACGAATTTACACGAATTTTCTAGTCGGTGCTGTCTTTCTTCCGATCCTGAGATACTAAAAATTAATTTTGTTCACAGTACAGCTGGCCGAACCGAACTTTATCAGGAGTTTTGAATTAAATTTGGAAGCTTTTCGGTAAGAACACGCGACGCAGACAATGTGGAATGAAGGCTTGGAATCTATGTTTCCCCTTTCATTAATTATGACCATCTGCCACCACCACGATACTGGGAAATGTATTTTCGCGACCCGCGGTGTTACGGGTCGTCGATCTAGCTGGACAAAATCCCGTAACGACGATTCTGTTACGTTTATTTATTTGGTATATTTAGAGTCGTGTCAAATGTGGAATCGAGCCTTTGGAACTATGTCTCCACCCTCATTAATTATGCTCCTCCCCCACCTCCACGCTACTGGGAAGTGTATTTTCGCGACACGAGGCGTTACGGACCCAGCTGAACGAAACTCGGCAACAACGATTTTATTTATTTATCAACGCATATACGAACGGGGCATTATTTGTCTCTTCATTTTTCTGTTCTTTCTTATATCGTCTAACAAATTGTGATCTCATCATCATCATCATCTACGAAACTAGTATGACTTTTGAAATATTCTTTGGAGTCGGTGTATTTAATCCTGTCAAATCACTCGCACAATCGAGAGCTACCATAAATGGTTCGTTAGAGTTCAGTGACCCGCAAGCTGTTTCTAATTCGTTGAAGGTCAACATACGAGACTCGAGTAATTGTTTAGCATAACAGACACTAAAAGACTCCTTTCGATTCGATTTCGAGTTGTTTATTGCGTGCTAACAGTGTTCGTTCTACTTCGTGAGGAATTCCTATCAAAGTGTAGGAACCTTGGAGCAGTTCAAGGCGTGGGTCACTGAACTCATAAAAATCGTTATTATACATCGAAGAAAGGGCCTATTTAGGAAAGGAATCGTAAAGTTTTCTTCATCCGGAAACAGGTAAACAGCTCCCTTTCTCTCTAGAACAATGGCTGTAACAAATTTTTATCAACTAGCCGGAAACTTCAGATGAAAATCGAAAAGTTTAGTTATAAAACGTACTCTGACTTAAGATGTTTTTCAAAGAAACGTTTAGAATCTGTTGACGTCACAGCAAGATCAATTTTACGACTAAACATTTCTTAGAAGCATCACACGTCTCTGTTAGCTTATCCGATTCCATACTTTCCGACGAATATACCTAATTTCGAAGCCTCAAAACCGTCGCCATATTTGATTCGACCCGAAGACACGCTCGTGCGCGTTGTATTTCGAGTAAAATTTCCATCGGAGCACGGGTCCGATAATATCGTGGAAGACGAACGGCGTGTACGGTTCGAAGGATCGAAAATAGAAATTAATTTTCCCCGTAGGACGTAAGACGATTTCCGCGAATAGGGCTGCTCATAAATTCCCGTAACGATACACGATGGAATTTTAATAATCCAGGAATTAATAATCCGGCCGTTTAATTTTGCGGATTCGCGGGACCCACGGTGGCACGGGGCCTGCGGTGGGAATTAAGATAACAAATCTCGAACGACCGCCGATGATTTCCGCGTTTCTGGCAAACGTTCGCCGGTGGGATTTATGTATGCTTCGGGGGCCATTGATTACGCAGCATGACACGCGATTTTCATCGCGAGGAGGATTCAAAGGAGACTATTCGGAGCCCACCTACCGGCCGAAGGTATTTTCGTGGCAGTTCGTCCACTCCGCCCAGTCGAGATTAAAGGGACTTAGGCGCGTCACCATTTATCGTGCCACGAATTCTACGATTTCTTTCCGACTAAATTCTACGATTTTTTTCTATTTTTTTTTCCTGCAATTTTTATTTCACTCTATTTTAATTCGTTTTCATTGGAAAGAAACTAGTGGAAAATAGAAGAAAACAGAGCTAGAGATTATTTTAATTCATTTTCATCGGAAAGAAACTAGTAGAAATAGAAGAAAACAGAGTTGAAGAAAAGAGCTAAAGAAACAGAGCTAGAGATTATTTTAATTCATTTTCATCGGAAAGAAACTAGTAGAAAATAGAAGAAAACAGAGTTGAAGAAAAGAGCTAAAGATTATTTTAATTCGTTTTCATTGGAAAGAAACTAGTGGAAAATAGAAGAAAACAGAGTTGAAGAAAAGAGCTAAAGAAACAGAGCTAAAGATTATTTTAATTCATTTTCATAGGAAAGAAACTAGTAGAAAATAGAAGAAAACAGAGCTAGAGATTATTTTAATTCATTTTCGTCGGAAAGAAACTAGTAGAAAATAGAAGAAAACAGAGTTGAAGAAAAGAGCTAAAGAAACAGAGCTAGAGATTATTTTAATTCATTTTCATCGGAAAGAAACTAGTAGAAAGTAAAAGAAAACAGAGTTGAAGAAAAGAGCTAAAGATTATTTTAATTCATTTTCATCGGAAAGAAACTCGTAGAAAATAGAAGAAAACAGAGTTAAAGAAAAGAGCTAAAGAAAAAGAGCTAAAGATTATTTTAATTAATTTTCATAGGAAAGAAACTAGTACAATATAGAAGAAAACAGAGTTGAAGAAAAGAGCTAAAGAAAAAGAGCTAAAGATTATTTTAATTAATTTTCATCGGAAAGAAACTAGTAGAAAATAAAAGAAAACAGAGTTGTAGAAAAGAGCTAAAGAAAAAGAGCTAAAGATTATTTTAATTCGTTTTCATCGGAAAGAAACTAGTAGAAAATAGAAGAAAACAGAGCTACAGAAAATAATCTATGAACATTAACGACATCAATTAACATTGATCAACATTACAGCCAATATAAGAAAGAACAGAAAACAGAACGGAAACAGGTAATTCCGGGAAACAGGGTCGACATTTTCCCCCTCAGAATTTGTTTACCTTGGTTTTTGTATCCTTCGTTTACAGACCCTTGCGTCTGACCTGCTTAGTACCTGACCCTAACACGTGCGTGGCGGCGACGCAGTTGAAATCGCAGTATTATTATGTTCGCGGTCGGAGTGACATGTTCTCGTTCGCTGTGTCGCGATTTCCTAAACTGTGTTGTGTAGTGTCGGCTCCGAAAGACAGTGACAATTATTTCAACGTGTTCGTGTGAGTCAATAATAGTGTGCTGTGGATCCGACGGAGGAGAAGATGAAAAATTCTGAAAAATTTGTAAGTGTACTTTACATTGGTATTTTATAACGTAGGCCTAGCATTCGTACTTGTAGTTCCTTTCGTATTCTGCAACTTCATGATCCGAACGATCACTATGATTTGGTGTGGGGCCTAGCGACGAATGTCCCTTTAAACTTCGTTCGTCTCGAGGCACGCGCACGACTGTGTTCCGTCTCATCGACACGGTCGGGTAGACTGTAGTAGTAGGCTCTTGTCTACACGTAGAACTCCGCAGAATCAAATTTTGCAAAAACTTTAACAGCTTGTATCTCGAGAACTATTTGTTAGCGACATAGGGTTTCTATTGAACTTTTTCTTCTCTCGACGTATGGAAGTTGTAAAAACACTTCAACAACAATTTTCTTCGTTACGAACAATTTTCCGGCAAGTTTCTTTGACAAACGTCCTCCGAACCAGAGGTGTAGATCCACCCCTGAGACTTTTTATACACATGTACGACGAATGAATTAGATTCGCAAGGGTGACGATAATGTCGTAGAAATCCCAAAAGAGCCCAATGGAAAATTTCGTTGGGACTCGTGGTAGGTCAGTATCTGCACCGGTGATCCCGGCATTCGCTTTAATTTGGCAATTTCCTCGAAACGGTCCATGTAGGGCTTTGGTCGTGTGCCAGGCAGCGCATGTGCGGAGGGTGTGGGGGGTGAACGCGCAGCGCGTAAGTCCCGGCGCGGCAAAAGGGTGCGTGTCTTTGTCAATGCGTCTTTGACGCATCTGTTGGGGGTGAGCCAAGTCCGAAAACGTGTCCAGTACCCCCACTGCACCTGGATAAACCGTTCGCAAACGGTCCTCCGCTTCGCGAACCTCGCACAAAGCCCGCGCGCGCGCGCGACCGTTCGTCAGCTCCGTGAGCCGCGCTGGTAAATTACTGTTGCCTAAATGGAATCACCGAGTGCAGTCGGCGGTCAACGTTCCGTAATGCATTTCGATGGAAGATCCCGGATCTTCCAGGAACGCGGAGCCTTTCTTGTATTCTTCATAGGTGGTCGACGATCTTCGGAAAACGTTCCGCGATGACGCACAACGATTTACAAGCTCGAACATTGCTCTAACACCGTTAACCTCCTCTTTGCAAGTTAAAGAAATTGGATTTGTTACAATTTCACGGCGTGATGCATGCTAATGTTTTATCGAGGGACCTTGTATTTTCCTGTTTGTTATAAATATGTACGTGACAGGATCGCCGAGGAGTGTAAACATAATACGGCTCGGGCGTGGATCAAAGAATAGTATCTTCTGAACGATATTTGTCGCTGGAAAGACCCGTGTTGTTGACAAGTATCGAGAAGGTGCAGTGCCTCCGTAGAAAGGACCTGCCGCGATTGATTTATACCACAAATTTTGTTACAATCGTGTTATGCGAACGGAAAAGAGTCTGGTTCGTTCCGAGAATTGAACAGCGCCGAACCTGTATACTTGAGCGATTAAACCGACATAAAGGCTTTCATGTTGGCCAAGCAGTCGGAGGCTCGCGGTATATCGTTTACCTCCGTGAGAACGTTACGGAAAGTTATAAAAATATTCCTCCAATATTTTCGTAAGAGGGGACCACGTGTACCGAACGGGTTTCTCGGTATAGCGGCGTCGAGGACCTTTTGGATTTTCGTATGCGAAACCGTGACGCGACCACTTTGGCACGGATCCAAATCCGTAGAGGTGCTCGAACCTAAGCAAATCGCGACGGTTCGTGATTCCGAAGGTGTGTCTCGAAGGGAGACGTTTAATTCGGAATCGGGAACCCGAAGTTCGACGCGGGGGCCTAAAAATGGAAACCCGGGGCACGGCGCGTTGTCGAGGCGGCCGTGAAATCGGAGTTAAGCCAACTGTAATAGTCTTTTTTTCCAATATACCACCGAGTTTATTCGCATCGTCGTTGTACGCTCGAAATTATGAGCGGCTTCTTAATAATATAAATAATTCTGAAGATCGTATGCAAGTCTTGTTTGATCAAAATAAAAACGTTCAACTGCACGAAATATAGGTGAAATAGAAAGTTCTCTATCGCGTCGATCATTTTATTAGAAAAAAGATATACTCGTAAATGTTTTTAAGCTTTCTCTTGTACTAATTTTTTTTTATGGAAAAAGCCTCTGCTCACTGCACGAAGCCCGCCATTGTGTTCCCCTAACTGAAAGAAGCCGGACATTTTCTGAACACTTGATATCTACCACACGTGCGCACTATGTTTTATGTAATTGATCCGTCACTGTGTCGTAATTCCCATTTTTTTCTCTTCTCAACACGAAACTTACCCTGTCCAATCTCAGCTGAAGCCTTTCCACCGAAATTTCGTGTTTCCTACGATGTTAAATTCTCGGCAAACTGACTTCTCGAAAGTTCCGTCTCCGGTGGCCATTATTTGATAAATATTCACCGCAGGTATCATTTGTAAATTTCATAAATAAAGGTTTAACGTTCTCAAGACAAACGGCAGTTTACCGCAACACGATAGAATAGCTACGAATGAATAAACAATATCTAATATTAATAGAGTAGAATTTTTTTTGCACAAAATCGGTAAATGTTCGAGGGTTGTTGATTACATCGGTTAATTCGTTTTGATAAATTCGCACGCTAATACGGTTTCTCATTACGACGCAGTTCGTGTGTCGTAGAACCGTCCGCTCAGTTTTCGCCTTTTCATTTTTCGCTCGAGCTCTCAATGTCATCGCCCGAAATAACCCCCCGGTGTTCCTACGGGAGGAAGACGTTGCGAGTCGCAGATATCCTTCTGCGCGATGCCTCTCGTGGCAGTTAACTAATTAATATCCGCCAAATGGAATTCTATTATTATTCTGAACAAAACACTCGAGAAACGTCACCTTAAAATTGCCAGTCTTAAGATTTCCGACGACCTACTTGAAGCCTGACGATTCTTCGAAACACGGTAATGTGGAAGCCTAATTTTCCTAGGAAATGACACTCGTAGTCGTGAAAGAGATAGAGATGTGCCAGATTTCCTAAAAAAATAAATGTTAATCAGCTTTTTAAATGTATTTTTGGACGTACTTCTTTCATACCCGTGTAACAACTAGTCTGTGGATCTTATGGTTTTCTTTATGAGTGGTTGAAATAAGAATTTTATTTTACGTTTATGCCAAATAGGACAAATAGGTGTCGATTTATAATTACTCGAGGAAGTAGAAATCCGTAGCAATCTAGCTATTTTTTAACAAGAATATCCACAGAATTTTGAAGAGAAATAGAAAGTAATTTAATAGTTAATTCAATCACCAGAGATTAGGTAACGCAATGACAGTTTGTCGCGTTGGGTCAAAGCAGACCCGGGCCCTACGACCAGTGTTATCGCTGGATTTATGGAATTTATTGATATATGATCTAGCGAGACTCTATTTCAATATTACGGACCTGTTGTTCGCCTGTAACTGTCCCATTCGGCAAACTTTGCGGCGTACAATGGCGCCCGTAGGTGCACGCTCTGCCCGCACGGGCAACAGCCGAACGGGACCGGTTTACAACGTCGAAACGAAATTCTTCCAAGGCCACGACGTCCATCCCGAACGATCTTCAAAAGTGAAGAGGAAAAAACATCGTGCTATCGGTGTCGGATAAGGAAGCGGCTCGGGCTACTCGAAGCTGAAGAACATTATGGTTCCCCGTGGATCCTCTTCTATCCCGATTACGAGTGACGTCAGACGCCGTTAAAGCCAAAGCCGAGGCCGAGGTATTTCGAAGACTAGAGTGCCGGGCGTTTCCGAGTAGCCTTAAGGTCTGACGACGTGCGGCGTGTCACGTGAGGTTCGAGACTTTCAAGGGTGCGTTGCTCGCATGACTCCGACTCGCATGAAAGAAATGGTGCACCGACGCGCGTTCCCTTGTCCCCGAGGTGTCAATCGGCGACGCCGGATTACCTGAGGACGCTCGCCGAATCGCGTAAGGTGATCGAGCCTCGATCGACGTCGTTTTGATGAACGAGTGACGCGTTCCTGCGCGTCGCTTTTGGACTCGGGATCCTTTCGAGTCGCGAGCAAAAGTTGTATCACGGCCACGGTCTTGCTAGCGAAACGTCCGCTAATAAGGAAACATGACGTTCACCCAGGCTCCGTGATAACTGTTTTAATCTCTTTTCGATTCCTTATACCTTGCTTTATTGACGCCTTCAATATTGCGTGTCCCTATTTGCGAACCCTCAGCCATTCACTGCAATAAACTATTATCATATTGCATGAACCGTCCAACGCGAAAGTCGTACAAGTTTTTGTCAAAGGTCCAATCATTATCAGGTAAAATAGTTGTAATATGATTTTAGCTTGCATTCGATAAACGCAACATCGTTCGGCGTTTCGTGGAACTTTCATTTAATTCCCCATTATCAATTACCCCATTATGTTTCGACCTGCACAATTTTTGCACCAAGTCCAGCAACGAAATGATGCATTATGGCGTTACTTCCGAAAGGTCAGAGCGTTAAAATTTTAACGCGTCGGTGTATATTTACGGCACGCAATATATTACCGTGTAGAAGGATGTATCGAGATACTTCTATCGAAAATTGATGAGCTTGAACTTTCTACAGAAGAAACGACCCAGTTTTCCGAAGCGTCTCGTTTATCGACCTGGTTCGCATAAATGGAATCCTACTGCAGCTCTAGAGCGAAGTAGCGTATGAATCCTGCATCAAAGTCTGTGAAATATGCACGAATCCGTGTGAAACAATCCTTTAGGATATACCTGTCAAGAACGCATTACCATAGCGCAGCGTTCGTCTTTAAAACGGAATACATTACGGCAAAATGGTGCTCCAGCTAGATACAGCTCTTTATAATGCAAATCATTGCAAAGGGTGTTTGGATATTGATGTGGGCCATTGCAGATTTTAGCTGAGAGTTTCCTAACTTCTACACGGGCAACTATGTTGGAATTTAAAATTTTTGATCATGCAATTGGGCAAAAGCTATGTGTGTGTAAAGAGGTTTTCAGCGCTTTTGATAGATAAGGGCGCCACCATATTGGTACCCACTCAGATATCGTCCAATGAGCAAGTCGGTCGGAATTAGGTTATCGACATCACCGTGTGCTTGTACTGCCATCTAGTGGCTCCGTTCGTGAGACGAGGCGCGACGCTGAGTACAAACCAACATGGCGGCGCCCTTGTCTGTCAGAAGCGCTCGAACTCGATCAACGTAAAATACGCATAACTGTCGAACCAGTGAATTCCTAGCATTGAAAATTGGATTTTCGGCATTTTCTCGCAAAGATCTACAGGATTGCATAAAAGAGAGTTAAGAATTTCTGGTTTCCTCGGGTAAAGTGTAACCAGAATTGCTTATGTAGGAGGTAGGAGGTCTTAAGGAGGTTCTAGCAAATACTTTATTCGTGAACTTCGTCCTGTAAGCGTCAATAAACCAAAAAATACAAGAAAATAGTTGAAAAGTTGTTTTTTGGCCGCGTTTTGGCGACTCCAGCGGCCCGTGCGCCGGCGCGGTGGCACGAAATACCGCGAAAACGCAACCGTATGAATTAGCTAGCGCGGCGCGTGCACGCGCGCGCCTTCGCGAAAGAGATTGGCCACTTAAGTGCCCGGCAAAGTATCCGGCGGGCTGCGTATAAATTTCCGCCCTCGCCCACCGGTGCGAATTTGCATTTTCGCCGCGCGTCGAATAATTTATCTCGGCGAGATTACTTTGTCGCGGCGCGAGAACCGCGCGTGGGACCAAAAAGAGCCAACGGCCGGCCGAGGATGGTAGAAGGGAATATTATTCGCGAGCGATCGGACGCGGATGGAAGTCTATGTCCCGAGGATGGCTTAATCAGCCGAGGAACGGATCTCTTCTGGAACGGTCAACGGTTTTTCTCAGTTTCAAGTTCACACCAGCCGCGAATCCCGTGACCCGTTTCATTTGGAACAAACACAGTGAGCGGTTAAATTATTACAGCCACAGTGCGAACCATTTCTTATCCATATAGCCTATATTACAGGCGACCTTTCTATTTTTAATTTTAATTTTATTTTAAAATTCACGGAGAAGAGATTGCTGGGTACAGACTGTTAATGTGGATTTACTGTTTTTACCAGCGTGAGTCAGTCATGAATGATTGTCAGTCGGCTGTGCAGCAAGGGATTGTTAGATCTTGAATATGATAAGTTACTTTGTTGTATGTTAATGAGCACCCCGAAGATTTAAGTGCGACGGATGGTAATTATTGAGAACGAATGGTAATGATAGCGATATCAATGGTAAATTGTCAACAACGAAGCTATATGTAACATGGTAATTTTATTTTC
>CM052144.1:6432784-6514036 GCA_028454255.1 Halictus ligatus | reverse complement strand
TAGTATCAAAGTACCTTTTTGAATATATAATCGTTGCAACGTCAAGTGTTTAAAGCATCAACGGGGAAAAATAAATATTGGAAAGGAAGGAATTGAAGAGGTTACAATCAGGTTACAATTATATATTATAATAATTTTAGCAAGTCGAAAGTATTACACGGACACTCTTCGATCCATTTAATCTTTCTACTGTTTCAAATTGCAGCCAGATTCTCGTTTGTGTCGCATAAAAATCGCAGTTCATTCATGACGATTAAAAGCTGGCTATTTTTAATAATTTTAATTGTAAACTGCAAGATTTCTGTTCGAGCATTTCACTGCAATCCTAATACTCCCGAGGGAATGATCCCGTTCGCTTCGATGGTCGAAAGTTGACACCTTATCGTAGGGCCGGGTCCGAGTTAGGTTTTCCTAGCGGACAACAACACACTTCTCGTGGTACGTGACCATTCGGAGACGAAAAATGGCGGCAGGGTTATTGAGAAGAACCACATGGCTCCACGGTTAGGCGAGGAGAGCGAGCTGGGACCGACGCTCGAATTTCCTAAAAGTTCTTTTGAACGGTAATCTTGTCCGATCTGGACGAGATGATTTTTCCATGCGTCCAAACCGTTTAGGAACATCTTCCATGGGCGGGGAACCATAAGCGGGATTTCAACGGGGGATCAGGTTGATAATCGTTGACTAGATTGAAAATAAATTGGAACCGTTGAAAATAACGAGGGTTCACCCCCACAGGGATCCGTCCCTCATTCTAATTAGCCGTTTCAATTTATCGGCGACATTTTTAGGGATGAACGGACTCGACAAAGACTTTAACGGGGTGGGGGACATAGTTTAAAAGGTTTTTAAAAGACCGAGAGGCTTTAGATCTTATTCCGCGATTCCACGATCACCGACGGACGACACGTTCGTTCTGTTTCGTAATATTTTTGCTCGTGAATTATTCATCCTGCTCGTTTATTTTTCCTGGCATGCCGCCTCGAGACGGAAATCGATTTTCTTCGATGCCTACGATTACCATTCGACTCTTCGAGTGCAAAATGTCCGAGTATTCTATGGAACAACCACTACAATGCAGTGGGATAGGAGAGTGGTGTACAATTTTGAGAAACCAAAATTTGTCAGTTCGTCTGGCCCTCTAAATACGTATTAACTCCAAAAGTTAACAATAAGCAATTTTGACCTTGATGAATCAAGGAGCTGTTTCTCGAAGTACATTTTAAATGAAGCACTAGAAACGAGTGGTTGTGAACAAAAGTGAAAAAATTTCGAAGTGCAAAGGGTAACATTTAGACGTTTCCAAATATCCCCTGGTTCGTCAAATATTTTTTGTTGAATTAGTTCCGACGGTGGATATCGTGTACGGTGTACACATAGTATCCACTCCCGACTATAGTGTTACAAAGAAAACTGTGAACTCACCCTCATACATCTGCGCATATTGCGGAAAGCCAGCTGCTCTCAGCCACTTGCAAGCCTCTTGTGCTTCGATTTCTGAAAACAGAGTAAAAATCGTCAGAACGTATTCCCATTAAAATTATTGTTCCTGTAATCGCAACGTGCACTTATATTTAATTCAGCTGGGTTGGAATATTAAGCTTCAACTGAATTGGATTTTCACTGGGTGAATAATAACAAAAATAGTTTCAACTATTTTCCTGATTTTACATCAGCGAGAACGTTTTCCCCTAATTCCTCGAACCCCTAATTCGCCGTAATCATTCCGTTAAACACGAGCGTGTAACAATTACCTCTGATTCTGATTAAAGATGTCACAAGGAAAATCACCGGTGGAATTGAGCAAACGACCCTAATAATTGTGCAAAAAGGAGAAGGTCAGAAATTGAATTCGTGAGTCAGAGAGCAATCTTCGCTGAATACGTTGAATACGTTGAATACGTTGAAGTCGGACGTACTGGGGAATCATTATCGACAACGATAGTGAGCTCCGGGTATCCGGTGTTCGTCTTGCGCGGCGATAAACTCGTTTTCTAGGGAGCCGCGCGAAAATAAAGGGATTCGCATTTACATGAACAAACATCCGATCATTAGTGGCCGAGGAGCGAAAATTCCCCTCGCGCCATTGCGGGACCAGCCCTGCTCGTTTGGTGAATGAAGGTCTCGTCAGAAAAACCGGCAACCACGATGAGACGTTGCCCTTCATTATACTGAACGAGGTATACCTCGGTCGACTGGGACCGATGGAGGACGCGAAAAACTTGCGCGGTGCCTGGTGCGCTATCGAGCCGTATGAGGAATGCGTCGGTAAGACTGGTCTTCACCGATATATATATATAAATAAATAAAATAATAAGTTGGGACGACTGCAAGCTAAGATAAAAGAAGCCTGTGCATCCATATCTGCTGCAACATTGGCAGAAACTACCAGGAATGTAGTCAGCAGAACTCAGAAATGCATTCTTGTTAATGGAAGTCACATTGAACACGAGTCTTATCACTATAACATACTAGTAAATAAAATACTACGAAATTTTAACCCTTTGCACTCGAAGGTATTTTAACTCCAAAATAAAACATTTCTTCTGAGAATATTTCCTTTGTATATATATATTTTTCGTGTTATACATATGAGAACGGTGTTTATTATTTATTACATACGGAATTTATTACATACAAACAAGTTTAATAGTGTAAAAAATATGTTTAGTGTCGCCTTACTAAGGGTTAAATCTGTTTCTCTTATTTCTGCCCTTGTATGACCCCGAAGACCACAGTGTACCTTTGAACTCGTCCCAAAGTCTGTTTTCATTTGATGTAAACAAATATGTAGCATTCCATTTAAAAAAATCGAAAGTCACCTTCGTTTCTAGAAAGATACTTCAAAAATCGAGATAGGCTTTCACGTAGCTGGTAAACATTTTTTATTTTGCTATTATGCTATTATTTATATTTGTATTACACGAGCTATGATTCAAGACGACTGATCGATCGCAAGAACTGAATCGTTTCGGGGTAAATGTGTCGCTTTTATCTAGAATACACAGTAACCTGTGAATGAGTGAAAAAGAATGAGACGTCCATTCGAGAGTAAGACGTGTTCGACAATGAACATTTTTCTGATAAGAATTAAGTGTTACTGAATCGTGCTCATTCATAACCTATTTGGTATACCGGAGTTTACTGTCACAGATTAGATACGCAGACGCTTCTACAATCGTTCCGACCGAAACAGATGTAATCAAAGACTGTTGCGTTTTATCGAGTCTGGTGGAAGTCCATTGCAACACGGGACATAAAAATAGAACATTCTGTCGGAATGTTCCTTCAACTTATTGTATAGCATACGCATTTTCCTATACTTCCTCATATATTACAGAATGTGCGAAAATATTTTTCACTCGCTCTTGAATTACTTACATTACATATACTTGAATTACATATACTTGAATTACTTGCGAACTGTTTATTATTGGGAAAACTGTTTCACGTAAAAGTTGTACGGTATCAACAGTTGTACGCAATGTAAAAATAAGAAGAATGCGCCTATCCAAGTCTTCAGCCATTTATTAAATAATATGTACCCAAGGAAATAAGTTTGTTGAGTAATTCCACGTAGACGGATCTTCGCAATCTCAATAATCGTAAATTAAAAATATCAGTACCCGTCATTTTGACGTAAACCTGTGTTAAACAGTTCAGTAATATATTCAGTAACAAAAATATATATAGAAGGGAAATATTCTAGAAACGTTTTGTTTCAGAGCTAAAATGGCATCGAGCGCAAAGGGTTAATAGAGCGCCAAAGCGAAACGATTCGAATCGACAGTAACCGCACCCATGGATGACTTGTCCCCGGAAAGGATGACCTTCGGCCGCGCGAGGTCTCCGCAGCGGCGAGGAAGAGGAAGTCGCGAGCGCAGCAAAATTCCGCAAAACTCGGCACAAAAGGCGACGCGCGAGACGGAGCCAAGAATTTCCAGGACGAGAGCAGCAGGCTTTCGAGGACTTCTTTCTACGGTTAATTGGTCGACGACGAGCGGCTCGCCGAATTCCCACGGGGGATTTCGAGCCGGTAAAGAGAACGGGTCTCCGGTGCGAGCGAAAACCCTGCTCGCCTGCCAGAAGGAGAGAAGGAAACGAAACGGAACGCGGAACGCGTTTTCTGCGTTTCAGGGCGCTGGGGAGACCACCCGCCGCGACCAAAAAGAGAATTCGACGGGCGGGGCGATATCGATGCGATCGCGCATCGGCCGGACGATAAAACGTAACCAGCTATCACTATCGATATCGGCGCGGCGAATTTATCGATTTCCCGAGCAGCGGGAAGCCTCCACGCTTCTTGTACCAGGCTCGCTCGCTCGCGCACGAGCACGATAGAACGCGACAGAGGTTAACGTCTTTATTTTCCGAACGTCGTCGAGCTTCTCGTCCCGTGGCGCGCGACGCTCCACGGTAGCCTACTCGGTTGCAACCTTTACAGTCCCCTATACACGCTCGGAACATGCTGCAATGCACGCCGGGGACGCGTCCAGCTTTCGTGAAACCTGCAGCAGCCTCAGCTCGAGAGGAATCGGTAATGCGGAGGCGGGAAATAAACCGATACCTTTGAGGAACGTGCTCTCCGATGCTGGTATCTCGCGAATTGGAAAGAATTCGTAATGCAATTTAGAATTCAGTCCGATAGAATGGTACGGTGTAATGTGTTCACGTACAGTTCGAGAAAATCTATGGAATTCCATTAATATTTTCCGTATGAAATAAAAATGTCGGATCGCGACGGAATAGCGGAAAACATTGTAGACATACGTCCAACGAATTATATGATTCTCATTGTTGTTCATAATAATTTTTGCTGATCTGTTTCTTTGCAATGACTGACGGCTAAGTTATTACAACTAGGACACACTTGTACTTCCAATCGGGCGAACATAGGTTGATTCTGATTAATTTGAAGGTATTTGTTTGGTTGTTTCAGAGTTTTGTTGGTACATTTGCATTATTTCTATTTTTGAGGTTTCTAGCTTGGGAGATATTTATTTTATTAGTTTTATTAATCAGTTTGGCAATTATTATGTTATATTCTAGTATATTTTGGTATGTTATAGTATATGCTGGTATATTATGGTATATTCTGGTATATTATGGTATATTCTAGTATATTTTGGTATGTTACAGTATATGCTGGTATATTATGATGTATTCTAGTATATTCTGGTATATTATGCTATATTCTGGTATATTATGCTATATTCTGGTATATTATGGTATATTCTAGTATATTTTGGTATGTTATAGTAATTGCTGGTATATTATAGTGTATTCTAGTATATTCTGGTATATTATGGTATATTCTGGTATATTATGGTATATTCTAGTATATTATGGTGTATTCTAGTATATTCTGGTATATTGTGATGTATTCTAATATATTTTGGTATATTATGGTATATTATGGTATATTGTGGTGTATTCTAATATATTTTGGTATATTATGGTATATTATGGTATATTATGGTATATTATGGTATATTATGGTATATTCTAGTATATTTTGGTATGTTATAGTATATGCTGGTATATTATGGTGTATTCTAGTATATTCTGGTATATTCTAGTATATTCTAGTATATTCCGGTATATTATTGTATATTCCGGTATATTATTGTATATTCTGGTATATTATGGTATATTCTGGTATATTCTGGTATATTCTAGTATATCCTGGTACATTATTGCATATTCTTTAATTTAAAGATTGATACGACGTTTCTCGACAAACTGTTAATACGGTGACATTCGAAATGCCTTGTCCAGCTGATCAAGGTCGATCCGTGGGATCGTGGGACGGCGTGGCGAGAAATTTCGCCGGTCCGAAGTGCGATGTTTAATGAGTCATCGTGACGTTGCGTGGCGCACGTGCTCGTGTCGCCCGGGGTCCGAAAGACGGATGGCACGGAAATCCACGACGTCGAAATAATACGGCTTTGCGGTAGGTCGCCGCCCAAGACTTCCAGCTATGTTCCTGAATAAAAGCGGCACGTAGGTGTGTCACTTCGTGCGGAATAAAAGGCTGCGGAGTATGGCACCGTAACCGTGTACAACCGTCGGGAGGGGGGGGGGGGGGACCCCCTTTCGTAAGGAGATTTGCTTTTACGCAATTGAGGCGGGACGCAACGCCGCGGCTAGACGATCCAGAAACCGGGCAAACCGATCGCCATTTGCCGATCGAGTTGTCATCGCCGCTCGTCGTCGTTCGTCAAAAATCGAGAATACATAAGTCCGTTTAGACTCTCTGAATAATTTCGTTACGGAATTAGTGGTCGCGTCGAGTCGGTTTGATGGCTCCGCGGTGATCAACCATGCCAAGAACGATGGAGTTGTTGGCTGCCATCCGCGGACATTATTGCCATTTACTGATAAGATTTATGTGCCTCGGTCGAGTTTCACGTCGCGGTTCTAGGCTTCGAGGCCGCTTATGCGATCGCGGAATTTAATGTGCTCTTTATAGAGCGCTGCACAGGGTCTCTCCTCTTATACGGTTCTTGTAAAAATGCACCACCCCTGGCAATGATCGCTCGACCGAACTGAACAACAAGTTTCGCATTGTACAATGATCAAGCGTTTCGACCATTTAATTTCTTTTTTCCGTGACAGCATTTGATTCAGTTTGCTCTTCGATCCCACTAAGTTTTTCCCGGTGCTCTTCGTGGGTTAGATATTTTTTAACGATTTGTAACGAAGAAATGCGTTCGTGTTTATAACAGTTCGAAGACCAACTTGATTAATCGTTTATGGGTCTCAGAAGAGGAAAAAAGTTCGTTCTAAGCTTCTCAGTTTCTTGAGGCGCAATAGAACGCTCCCGGGGGATCCGGTATCGTTTTCGTTTCAATCGAATTCCACCACTGGACGCAACATCTTGTTTCCCGATGGAAAGAACGTCCCGGTGCTCTCCAGGAAAGTAATATCATCGTGAAAATACAGCAGATGCGATTCAACCTGAACTAGCATCTTTGTACTCTATTTAATTTCATTTTTCTTTCGCTGGGGAAGCAAAACACGCCGTCCCGAGATAGTTCTGGTTCACGGAGATGAAAGCACCGGTTCCTTGGTGAGCAAATATAATTTTTTTTTAAGCTAATTATAAAAAATATTAGTATTCACATTTTCACCTTCCTCAATACTCGCGTCAGTACCTCAAATTTTCCACAATGTTCGATAACGTCGTAACAGTTCACCGATTCAACACATATTTTCATCAAATGTGTTTATATATTTTTTAAATATATTTCTTCATCATATTCTCCCCAATTTTAATCAATTTATAATTAAGGATACACTTTGCAGTTCGTTGAGAGCACACGTACGGTTAGAACTCACTGTATAATTAATTGCGAGTACATTTGTAGTAAAGAGCGCAATACACAGTTAATTAGAACACATTTATGGTTGAGAACACACACGAAATTTTAAAGGCAAATGAAAAGCAGGTATGTACATCAGGGCACTAACAGGAAGATTGATATGATATTTAAGAAAGAAAGAAATTATAACATAATACAGTATCTTGGCTACAAGTTATGGTAAATCCAAAAGCAACAATAGTAAGAGTAAAATTTGATTGTATATGTCTGAAATAATATATTATTTATAACATATCTTCTCCGTCGAGCGTGCCGCAGCTTTTAATGCTCGACCTACTTCGATCCTGAAGTCGTTAGAAGTCGCACGTGAACTCCTATTTAACCCCTGTTGCATAAAGCGTGAACACGGGCCGTTCCGAATATTTTCCTTTCCACGCGCAGATGCCATAAACTTATTCGTTGTTTCACGGGCCGCGTGTTTTCCGACGTCGCAGTGCGGCCCGCCGCATCGCCGGAACGCAGATCGATAAGACGTCATTAAAATTTCAACGCGCTCCTGTCGTCCTGTCCTCTGGATCCTTTAAACTCCCTTTTCACTCGGTTTTCGCAAGAAACTACCCTTGCGGAAACGAATTCGACGCCTACTCGCTCAATCAGTTGCGAAACCATTTTATTTTGTTAAAATAGAATATTCTTTCCATTCTTCACAAATTCGCATTTGTTCTTTTATAAACGAGCTCGAATCTGAAATGGCCAACTTTTGGACCAGCCTTTTTCACAATATCTTCAAGAGGGCGTAAAAATTATTTGAAAACATCAATAAGTGGCGAAGATGTGTATAAAATATGTACAGTGAAACTTGTACAAATAAAATATGTACCGTGAAACTTGTACAAATAAAACATGTACAGTGAAACTTGTACAGCTTTGTTGTGATTGAAACCTGAGGGTCTCGTTGAAAATGCCGCATGGCGGAGCCGAAGTGTCTCGAAGACAAGGTCGCGGAGGCAACCGGGCGTCGTATGTAAATAAATAGCGAACGCAGACGGTTCGACGGCTGTGCTTGTTTGTTTCAGTCGGTCAGCCGTATCGTATGATTCCAGGAACGCGAGGCTTTTCGCCGATCCTCGGCGCGGACGTTAATTAAATGACCCGGGTCGATGGGACAACCCGATCGACAGCGGCCGCTCGTTATCGTACGTGCTTGCGCCCGGGCTTTTTGCATTCGTAGTGCAAGCTACGCATCCCCGGCTGATTAATGCGGAAGTGTGAACGCGAAGACGCCGCTGCTCGATTCTTGAACCAGCAGCCAGAGACCCGTTCGATCCGTTTCTATGTGCAACCGGCCGGGTGCAGTTCCATCCTTGTACTTTGTTAGCCGGAGAAGAATTCGCCTGTCTCGTTCGAGGGACTGCAATTTATGCAGAACTGTTCGCGTTCCAAGCGATTCCGAACGCTTTTAACCGAGGCGACAATCGAGACTGTCAACCTTGACAACCGCAGAATTCGTGACACTTCACTAGCGGAAGTTACAGGCGAATTTAGAAATTTAGTAGATGAATTGCGGACATTTTCTCCACTAATTGCAAGAACCGAGAGGAATCGAAATTTTTCTCCTTGCTTCGATCGGTTTAATAAATAGAAAATAATGTATTTATCACATTCGTTGCTTCATGTTTGACCGTTCCGTTTTTGTTCTAACATTTATTTTCTTTTTCTAACGAAGAAATTTCGTGTAAAAGTTCGATGTTATTAGTAGTTTTCTATTTTCCTGAAAATTTTACAAATATGAGCTAACAAAAATATATTGATTGTAGAAAATTGTTGTAACGTGTGGTCGTTCATTTGAGAACGAAGACAATTTAAGAGTGTTGAAAATGATATAATAAACGCTAATAATTATTGTGGCGCAGAGGAATCGGTTCGAAACGAAAATCCGACGTCTTGAAGTGTTGAATAATTATCCACGAGGAGCCATAATACGGGCGAGTGAAACAAAAAGGGACTGACAAACGCGAAGTCGATTATCTTTATTTTGCCACGGATGGTTATGGCGACTAACGCGCTCGAGGATGCGTGGGTAAATTATAATAGGATTAAATATCCGTGCAAACTCTCGGGATTTTTGCACGTTGCTACGTGGCGATTCTCTCGGTAATGCACCGAATCGGTGATCCGCACCGTGAAACAAAAAAATTACTTTGCGGAGAGAGAATGATGAAGAAAATTGTGGCCGAAGTAATTTGGGCTCGCCTGCTATTTAGGCAGGCCTCTTTGGTCTCCCGTAAGTGGTCGTTTCATTACAGTTTCGACCGTCCTTCAATTTTTGCAAGCGAATTATTTATTTTTCGCTCCGAGGAGTACGTTTCAGACTGTTCGAGGCTCTCTCGTTTTTCGAGAACGACGCGACGGGAAAAGTCCGGTTTGAAACTAAGAATTATTGAACCGATTTCTCGTCTTTTTATCGGAACGCAATTCACTGGAAACAAAGGGGCGCGCAACTCGAGGAGCCTGTCAGATAGAGGTGAAGTAAGATCGAACCGTCCCCAGTTGCGGATGTTTAGTTATCATTTTATTGATTTATCGCCGCGTCTAGAATCGAAGATTATCTGTCCGCCCCTATTACCGAAAGTTCTGTTGCAATTCGACCCCGTTACTCGACAAGTCAACCTTTGTTCTATAGTATATGGCAACGTTGTTCGCTATTTACGACCTGGCGTTGCACAAATGATACTCATCAGACCTCCTTCTCGTTTCCTACGCTACGCAACGTTTTCTGAAAGTCTCACCTTCTCCATTTTTATTCCCCGCAATTCTCAATTCAATTTTCTTCTATGCATTCGATCTAGCTTTTAATTTTCATTACAATCCCCCAGGTTACAATCTTGTTTAACACACCGATCACCAGATTGCAAGTCTTTCCACAAAATCAAAATTTTTCAGTCTATTCTTTAGTCGTAATTTTCAGCTTATTCGTAGCAGCTGTTGATTAAATTTCGTAGACGTGGTTTCACGCTTCTCGGAGCTGTTTTCGGTGCGAACCGAACCGGATAAAATATTTCGTCGATCTCGGCGTCGAAAGAGACGCGATCTCCGGGGCGCAGCAGCGCGCAAATTTTAAAGTAGCGTTCGAATGTGACGCGAAACAATACGGTTCTGCAGCAGCTCAAGTACTTAAATGGAACGGAAATTCATGGGCTGTCGGTGAACGTGCGTTTCCTCTTCGTTCGTGGTTGCCACACCCTCTCGCGTGCGCCAAGGTTCTGACGTGCCCTCGATCCCGAGGAACGCCACGGTTATTTTCAGCGAGTGAATATTATTTGAAAACACCGATTCTTTCTGCAGGCTTTCCAACCCAAATTTCGGCTCCCCGCTCCTTCTATTTTCCCACCGATGCTCGGTCCACCTAACAGGCAACGAAAATCTAACCGTTTAACTAAAATTGAACCGTTTTTTAAAAAGTATAAAATTTTGTTTCTTCGAGAACTCAATACGTACATATTACACGAGATTTAAATAGTACGTCTCGAAATATTGAATATATTGAAGTAGGAGCCATTGTTCCATAACCGCTTATGGGAAACACCGTTCGCGTTAGGCTAGACGTACAGTGACTCCCAGTAATATTCGTACGCTCTTAAAAATCGCATAACTTTGTCAATATTGGACTATACTACTTGAATTTTTTTGAGAAGATAGAACGATTGTATCACTACATAACGTGAGAAAAATGTTTGATTAAATTTGCAAATGGACGAAATTGCAGAGAAAGTATTAAAGTATTAACCTGTATGAATTATAATTCTGTATGAAATTAAGAGAAAGTATTAACCTGTATGAATTATATATATTCTGAGAATTTCATCAAAATCTGTGAACGTTGCAGTGAGCTGCAGATGTTCCAAAATGATCACATAAGGGCGAAATTCCCTGAGACGGTTAAAATTCTGCGACTTTCGCCCTTACGTTTTCATCGTTAAATGTTTGTAGCTCGGTGCAATGTTGACCAATTTAGATAAAATATTCAGAATATGTATAATTGATAAAGATCTACAAAACGTACTTTTTCAATTTCTAATATAAGTCCGCACAAGAAAGTTGTAAAATACAACTTTTAGTACCTTGTCTGCAATTTCGCCCAATTGCAAATTTAATCAAACATTTTTCTCACGTTATGTAGTGATCCAATAGTTCTAACTCCTCAAAAAAATTCAAGTAGTGTAGTCCAATATTGACAAAGTTGTGCGATTTTTAAGAGCGTGCGAACATTAGTGGGAGTCACTGTACCTGCTTGTTGAAGCTAATTTCTAGAGGATCAACGTTTAAACCAGTTACGGCTTTTAGAACTCGTAAATAGCCAAAAATATTAGAAAATTATGTATTGTAAGAATGATTTCTCCGATTGCAATCGAGATGGAAAAAGTTCTAAAATCACTCGTCGCGGTTCGCGTCCATCAAGCGTCATCAAGGACGTGGAAGCGGCCTAACCGAGTCCGATCCTAAATTTCGCAAAACGAAGAGGGGTGAGCGTAGAGTACAAAACCGACTGGAAAGCTCTCCTCGACGAAGAAGAAGTCCTCTTCCCTCGTATGATACCGCACGGGAGCGTAGTTTGTGTTTTGAAAGAACAAAACCGTATCGACAAAAGCTGCGCTGCCGGTCAGCGCGTATACATACGGCTCGAGGGAGCCGGGCAGAGAGAACCGCAATCTTCTTTTTCTTGCATCTTCCTGGTGAAAGATCGGTGGACGTACCAGGACAAAGGCGTGGCTCTTCTTTTTCTCCGTTCGGTTGCCCCCCTCCCCGTCCCGCGTCCTCCGTCCTGCAACCACCGCTCCTCTGTTTATCCTTCTCCTGGCTCATCCTTGCTGGCATCGGCCGGCACAGATTTATCTCCTCGGCTACACGGAATACGAATTCCCGGGCTGGTATTTTACCGGGAGGCGATCCTCGCCCCCGAGAGGCACGGTAACCGGGGCCGCGGCGAATTCAAAACTGATCAGCGGGGCGCAATCGACATTATGCCGTTGTTGCCCGCGACGCGACGTCCTCCGTTTCGTCCGCATCGATAATCGTCCCCGTGGACATGATAAATGTCTTTTTCGGAGCTAACCAGCTTTTTGCTCACGCCCATGGAACGGCCCCGTACCATTCGTCGCGCGAAATGGCCGCATAATTTCGGTTTCGTCCGAGACCTTCCCGATAAATCGTGAATCCGCTCGGACGGTGATGTAAGAAACATTACGCGGCGGGTTTCGATTGTGTTGCCGCGATCAAACGCTATGATGCTGCAGGATCAAATAGCTGTAAGAACCCTATTGAATAATACTGCGAGACGTTTTGGTAATTGTATTAGGCTGTTACGTTTCGCGTTGACTGATACGTGCGACGCGAGTGCAGTTATTTACTGCAGTTGTAACACTGTTATAAGGAAATACGTAAACATTAGAATATTACAACGTGACCTTTTTTACCACATTAGATTTAAGTGTAGATTTAATTACTGTCGTTTATCGAGTTCTGTAACGTCGTTAAACTACTGGCATTTTCGCGAACAATCAAACGTATAAAGACTCGGTGTTAAGTGTACGGTCACAATCCGTAATAATGTATAAAATCGAACCGTCGATGAGTATTAAAATCAGCATTCTGATAATTTTGCAGGAGGTTGCTCGATACATCAACCGTGAACGCAGACATGCTTGGTAATTTAAAAATTACGATAAGCCACATTTTGCCGGTTGAAGACTAATAAAATATTCGAATTTAATAAATCCGTCGTACGCGGTGTTTTCACACTGACCACGGTGAAATTCATAATTCAGTCCCAGCGAGAAACGACCCACGGTTCTTTGTACAACAAGGACAAATATGGCAGGTTGGAACGTCGCTAATGCTAATTATAATCGGATTAAGAGGTTCCTTTTTATTTCTGCACGCATTAAATTAGTTTCTTATGTTCTACCGGCCACACGTAATCGTCTTATAAAAGTGCAGAAACCGTCTCCCGTTTCCTTTCATTTTTCGCAACGACCGATCGACGGCGGGAACGCGAACTTTCGAATCATCCAATATTTATAAATCACGCGATCGCTACCGTGAAAAAAGTTTCTTCGTGCGAGTTGAACGCGGTTTTTGCTCGGATTCTTCGAGCCAATAATTAATTGAAAAATCTGGAACGAGCATCGAGCTAATGACTCGGTCTTAACCACTTTCACGCCACCTTGGATTTCTTTGGAACGCGCGCGGATCATTTCGCATCAATGACACGCAACACGATTTTTCTCTTCGTGCCACCATCCGAGGTACAATTACGCTTCTAGTAACGAGTAATCAGTGGATTACCGCGATCAGTTTCAGCGACCTGTGTCGCAAACACTAAATTCTCTTTAAATTTTTATCTCGGTTCTCTTGCAAGCGTTGTGTGTTATTCGTTGCTTTCGATTGTCGCTCGCGATCAAGCGATTTCGAATTCGATATTTTTCACGCGTGTGTTTTTCGAGCGTGAACGTGTCGACGGATTCAAACTATTTTCAGATTTCAGGCGGTTTTCGAAAAGACAGGAATACACGAAGGTCGGTCGCTTTTTTTTTCGATCCGCGATTCTTTCGGACGATAACTGCGCGTTATGCTAGGCAAAGGTGCCGACTTGGGGACGAGTGGCGGAGAGAGAGAGAAATATGCGGATCAGCAGGGTGTAAAAGACACTATACCACTCGCTACGCTAGAATAACGCAACGCGCGAGGCGTGTCGTCACGGTGACAAGGATGAAAGAAAGAGGAACCAGACAAAAAAAAAAGAAAAGGGAAACTCGGTCCTGCCCTATGGAGATTTGGAACCCACAGAACCGGTTCGCTTCTTTGCATAGTTCACCGTACCCTTTTTGATGCTTTGCGCTGCATTTTTTCGTTGAACGTGTTCCGAGAAGATGAGCATATTTAATATTTCATTAGCGTAATCGGTGCGGTACCTTTCGGATTAAACGCCACCACCGGCCGGGTGTGTTTGAACGAGAGAACATGTTTATCCGAATCGGAGCATCATGCTACGGTGATAAGTTGCCAACAACATTGGTATACTAAATTGTATCAAGAGCGACCAAACACCGAGTTAGACTTTTTACAATTTTTCAATGCTAAAAATTAATTAAATTTAGAGCATAAAAAGAGACTTGATACATGATGCAAGAAGCAATTGTTTCTTTTGCTAAATTCGGAAATAACGTTTGATGAAATTGCTGCTGCTAAACAAAATTGGTACTTTCAATGCTAAAAAGCATTAAATTTAGAGCATTAAGTATTAAATTCAAAATAAAATAAAGAGACTTGATACGAATCGGAGAAGCAATTGTTTCTTTCGCTAAATTGGGCAATACCGTTTGATGAAATTGCTGCTGCTAAACAAAATTGATACTTTGAATAATAATAATTATTATCAGTCGAATCATACGAATCCTCGTGACACAATTACCTGGTACCTTCGCTTTTTAATAATCCAGTTTAATATTTCGAATAGAAGGAAACTGAAAAACTCGTAGCACAGAGGGTAACAATTTATAGGGCGCAAAGTATAACGAGGTATATTCAGATACTTGAATATTACACGCGGTGCAGAGCTCGGTGAAAGAGCAGCTGACTCCGCAGTCTATTCATTTCCATAAAGGAGCCTCGTGCGAGCACCCGGACGAGAATTCTTCTAAAATTTCAAATATACCTAAAAATTCCTCTGAACGTCTAGAACTTATATTAAACCATGACGAAAGTACCTCACTTTCTTCTGTATCATTGTACCTCCGACGCGTACAAAGGTTTCTGAACTACTTATTGTTCTGAAATGAAATGATTATTACCAAATTATTACTACTATTTTTAGCCGACGGCTGATTTCGCCGAGGATGGATAAAAGACGACTTTGATTCCCATTGTAACATTAAGTTATGTTGTCAGAATGTTTTCTCGTTAGGTTCGCATTCCGAAGGGCGCGTGTCTACGTAACCGTCCCTGAAGCAAAGGCCGTTTCATATTGGCAATTCGTATCGGGTGTACCGGCTAGCCTTCCTTTTCTTCCCGGCAACAATGCGACACAAAGGGGACGCGTGTGCGTGTACGCACGGGAACCCGGAATGGCCCGCAAGTGTTCCCTTTTCACAACGGGTCTTCCCGTTCGCTATTCACCGGGGTCCTCTTGTACGATCACGGCCATTCGCGTTTGTAGTCGGTACCATTCGCGGTCGCGGGTCGAATTAGCATCCCTGCGGCCATTGGGGTTTACTACGCGTTGTGGTGGTTACGGTCAAATTCTGAAATTAGGCTCATAAGTAAGGTAGAGCAGGCTCGGACCACTTTTGGAAGTACCATTTTGCTTAAAAACCTACGTAAAACTTCGTAGACTGTACATCTTTACGCGAGAATGAACATTTTCTGCTTTTAGAATCTTCCAAATTAACTCTTTGAGAGAACTCTACCTGAAAAAAGGCAAATTCGCTTTTCTTCGATTTTTAGTGCATAGAGATTTAATCATTTGGTTAAAACGTCGCTTGCAGTTGAAGTTGGCCTCTATATAATGGGTGTCTTAGAATGTTTTCAGATTTTTATCAACGGACGTCACTGTAGAAAACGGTATAAAAACATGGTGGTCTCACGTATGCATAATAAAGACGGTTTCCAAATATTTGCATACTGAATCCTATTTGCCCTTGGAGCGACCTATTAAAACCGTGGGTTCGAACGCAAGCCTAACCCTAACCCATAGCGGGTTAACAGAGGCCTGATCTAACCCTGGCCTAACCGAAGAGAGCGGTCCTCAAGGTTCTAGAGAGAGAGCGTGTTAGCCGGTAAACAAAACCTTCTGGTTTTGAATATACAAAACTACTTAAGTTACTTAAGCTACCTAAGTTACTTAAGCTTTATTTTTTGAACTTGAGGAATTATTTATCCCAAGAAACCTCGGTAAAAATTCTTCTTTTTATATTTATCGTGGTCCATGTCGAAAAACTAATTTTGTTTTATAGAAAGTGATGATATATTGGCGGACCACCCATTAGGATAAAAAAGGGGTAGTATCATTTAAAATTACTCTATTTTTCTTTTATTATGTAATATTCTCTTGACAGACACCCACGCCTAACCGGGTTAACCGGGTTGACCGGGTCACAGACGCTGGCCCTAACCCGGTTACATGGTTGAGGACCCAACCCGCTATAGGTTAGGGTTCGAATCCCTGATTAAAACACCGCACACCACTGTACAACCGAAAGTCGTCAAGATTTAAAAGAAATAATTAATCAAGATCAATTAAGGATGGAACTTGGTCGTTTCGTCAATATATCTCGATACGAATCCCAATTAAAACACGACGGAAGGTATGGATCCCAGGCCGTCATCGATCGTACGTTCCCCTCGTACGCAATCATCCTCCTCGGGCAAATTTTACCTCTCTCTCTCTCTCCCTCTCCCTCCCTCTCTCTTTCCCTTTCCCCCGGATACAAATGTACACGAGGATCCAAACGTGAAATGACACCTCCTCCCTTTTAAATCATAAACGAATCCTTTCACGCGAGCTTTCTCGACCGTCAACGAGCCTCTCCTCGTCACCTCTTCAAACCTCCGGACGATCAATTACCGATTCGCGAGGTCCGACAGTGTCGGTCAGTGTCAAAAATCTGATCGCCAAACTTTCGAAACTCTTCCGAACCGTTCGAACACTTTCTATATCGGGTTTGGCACCGACCAAGGTGGGAACGCATTTGTACGATCACGCGTTATTATCGACACGGTTGCACGGTTGAAATTAGAAAAACAACCGACGCAGTTTCACTGGTTTAAATCGTCTGGAAAGAAACCATAACCGCGCCATGCTTTCCACGCCGCTCTGCAAACTATTAAACTATTGCGCGTAAAAGCAGTTCATTGTTCTCGCATTGCTACGCGGTTTCAGTATCGCGTTGTTCGAGCTATTGACAGACGCGGTGATTATTCGCCGATTTCAGTGCCCTTGAGATATATTATCAAGGTTGTTGGGATGACCAGGTTAGGAGATTAAATGTAACTTTGTATTTGAAGTGTTTATTCAAACTCCGCAACGGAATGAACGTTGATCAGCTTGGTTAATGCGTGTAACACAATTTTGTACTTTATCGACACACTGAAAGCATAACTATCGGTAATAGAAATGGAAATGTGGGAGCTGTTAGACTGGCTTGGACTTAGGTGATGCCTTCTTCCTCCTTAGGCCCTCTATACGAAAAAATGGCGGCGTTCGAGGTGCGACAAACCGCAGGTCAAAAAGAACTTTCCTCTCCTCGCGTTTCGTGCATTCTGAACAACTGTTGCCCACACTGATCATAGTCGAAACTAAGGAAAAAGGTGCCAGCACCGTAGGATGCAATACACAACACCACCACGAAGAGGAAAAGCGTCACGTGACAGGGCCGTGGCGAGAGCGTGGGGAATAGCGCGGTGGAGGGGGAAGTTAGAGCGGGGGAACAAGTCACGATCTGGCTATACGTATTCGCAGAAAACTGGGATAACTATAGCCGTGTCTCCGCCATGTCCCAATGACCTAATTCGCCGTTCGGGGGAGCGGCGGAGCGAGCAAAATCCCACTGTTGCGGCAACAACAACGTGTCCAGACTTTTTCCGCTGACCCAACGAACACATTCCGGGTCCGATCTTTCGTGTAGATCCGCCTGAACGGTTGTCGGGATCGAAGCGATCGAAATTGAATGTGCAGAGTCCGCGCTAACAAGTATCCGGATGAAACAGGAAGAAAGTTGCCCTCGACAGGGAATAAGGAAGTGGCCGGGCGAGGAGAGAACGTAGCGGGAGTCATTAACTGGTAATAGCTCGGGACACGTAGCCGGACCTAACCCACCTATTCCGAGGCGAGACTAGGCCTAGAAGAATGAACCGACTAGGTGGAGAATGAACCCGTAGGTGGCGAACATGGCCGCCGATATTATTTCGTTTTAACGAGGCAACGGCGAGAGGTGTATTTAAGCCGGCGATCTCTCTCATGTCCTCGTTCCCCCTGGATTCGTTATCATTGTCGACGTGTCATCACCCGATGCGTCCCTATCGCGAGCAGGGACAATCCCGAGCGTGATCGGTTGCGCAACTATTCGACCGGAACTAGCGAAAACGCTGGGGAGAGATTCTTCATCTATATTCCACAATTCTTCTTCCTTTATGTTTTGAGCATTTTCAACGTCGGTACGCGGACACAGACAGTCGCAAAAGTATCCATACACTTGTGATAAAGTAGACTGTAGATCATTTCAAAAGAAGTGAGTAAAATTTAAAACAGTCGGGTGATCAAATTATTACATCACTAAAGACCAGAAGAAATTCGGAGATTCGGTTCTCCAATTTTGCATAAAGATTACTCGGGAGCTAGATCGCAGTTTACTCGGGAGCTTTTTACTTCAGGGAGTCCAGCTTCGAAAAATCGAGCTTTTTAAGTCTAGGCAGAGTATCTGCAGTAAAGTATTTCCCTAAGTATTTAGCTAAACTAATATAGGCCTAAGTATTTGCAGTAAAATCTCCATAAGTCGTACAGTAGGAGTACTTATAAACGACGCGCTAGTCAAGAAATAAGTTTTTGAGATAAAAATCACGTGTTCTCGAGATTGCTTTTTAATCGCGTTTTAACTGGTTGGAATCGTCTCGGTTTGCAATGTTTGCTCAGCAATCACGATGCTCGGTTTACATTAATTTCACCGTGCGTCACCGGCACCGCCTACAGAGTAATTCAGGCCAGCTCGGAGTTTAAAAAGAAAAGAAAAGAAAGAGAAGAATGCATCACGGGCTGGTCATTGTCCAAATTCGATTATAAGTCCGTTAGCCGTATCCTAGTCGGTGAAGATTGCCGTCGTAGGTGGAGTAATCGGTCGTGTTTCGTTGCGTTGGAAAGCGCAACGTGGCCTGTCGTCGGCAGACGTGTAATTTTCCGCTCTTGGAAAGCCGCCCAGGCCTTATCCGGTCCGTATGAATGGCGAACCGGGAAAAATTGACTAACACCTGCGATTACAAAACGTTCGGCCGCGCCAACGGGTTCTGCTCACCTCTACGTTTCGCTAGACGACCGAAAATAACAATTATCCCGTGAATTTCACGAACGAGGATCAACAACCAAAACCTAATTACGCTATATTATCTACATTCATTATTTAACGCGTCCTGTACCCAGTTTCTCGATTTGTCGTTCAGGATATTTCAGGATTTTATGCATTTATAAAAAGATGGGTGGGCGTATTTTGAAACAGTGAAAACATTAAATTTGAAAGCATATTAACACTAGAACGACGGGAGCAGTCAAAATGACTGCTTCCTAATTTTTTCTTTTACAATTACTGAAATTGTAAGAATGTTTTCATCGGAAATTTTTTAATGAACCTCTTCATTGAACCACATATTACAATAAAAGTTGTATGAGGTCCGAATGGGCACAGTCGTGTCACTGTTACAAAGCAATATACGTCAGTCACATTTATTGCTCCGTCGTTCTAGTGTTAAGAAAGAAAATAAATTTCTATTTCACTCTCCAGTCTGTGTTGGAGTTCATTTGTATATTTTGCACAAAGATCCGCAGTCTAGCAAACCGTCTACAAACTGTTTCGCTGCACACACTAACGATTAAGAAATTTTATGCAGCGTTAATATTACGAGGTAAGTGAACAATTGAACAGAGAGACTAAGTACTTAATTTATTTTTGACAGGAACGAAACTGCCTCGCAACAGTTATGGTCCCCGTTTTCGAGCCATCAATAACGAGAAGTTTTCGCAGGCAGTCTCGCGCAACAAAAAGCAAACGGAAAAAGAGAATTATGGGCATATTTTCGAGCATGAAATTCGGCACCTTGACATCACGTAGCGCGAGCAGGTTCGCCATTGTTTGCTCGAAGGGTCACGGAAGCTCGGGTAGCGTATCATTTCTCGCTCAGCATGAGGTAAAAGAACACTTTCGTTCCTGATCCTCAACCTTCTTTCTTTCTTTTTTTTTTTTGTACCTTCAGTGCCTGCGTAGGGCTCGCAGTTGACCTTTAATTCGAGATATTGATTTCTCTTTCCGTCCCTTCTCTTTCTTTGACGCACAGTATTAATAGAGTGAACATTAATAGCGGCGATGTAATATGGCCGCATGAATGGAGCTGTTCTGTCGAGGTGTCAAAATCGTGGTCTTTGGGAACAATAGTTATTGTTATCAGCTCGGCTATAGTGGCTCGATTATCTCGCGCGTAAATTGCCAGTGTTGCACGGTGAATTACCTCGTGTTGCTCCTGACAGAGAAACTGGTATGCAATTAGTAATTTGATAAGTAATCGATAAGCAACAGTGCAATGTTAAACGTGCGTATGCGTCGTTTATGTCTCAGGGAATGTATATATATGTACACGTGCTTTTCCACGTTCGGCGCGGTGACAAGTGGGACACCTACACGATCTATGTCACAGCACGGACCCGAGGATTCGACTTAGATCAAGACTCGGTGGGTTTTATACATTTAAAAACAAAGCTGATGCAGTGGAATATTAACAGAATTTAAGCGTTGAAAAGACTAATTTATAGTTTTCTCCAAAAAATTCTCAAAATTTAATTTAAGTTTAATTTCGAGAGTAACGTTATGGACCATAAAGTGCGAATCGCGGTACGACGACGCGTAAATTAATGACGGTGGATTTGTTTAAATATTTTCGCGCGTTTCTCGCTGCTAACGCACACGAGAGTGGGGAGCTTCTCGGAAAACAGGATACTAATTGCTCGTTTAAACCCTTGGAGTTTATTTCGAAGTGTTTGGCCGAGCTCCAAAAATCAGAATACTTGAACGGTCATGTTGTACAAGTTTTACCACGCGGCCGACAATGATGGAACTGTACTCGTCAGTTAACACTTCTCGGAAAGATTAACAATGCGTAACATAAATTTCGCGGGTTCTCGCATCTGTCTTCTCGTTCGACATTCTTCCGAGAAATTTTCGCGCAAATTCTGTTCAACCGAAGAAAACGTTTTCGAAACGGGAAACTTGTGGTCTCCGTCTCATTAACCACCGTCGAGTCTCTTTATTTGTATTTTACAAACGAACATCGAACGTGCACCGTGTTTCCCCGTCAAATAGAAATAACAATATTCGCACGTATATTCCATTGTTCTCGTCGACCATTGTACACGGTCAACATTAATTATTCAATTAACGGGAAACGTTTGTTACATTGCAACGCGGTGGTTGATGTTAAATTAATTTGGTAAGTTCACAACATTCGCGTCGCAATCAAAGGTCTGCCGTTGCTCTCAATTAACTGAAACAAAATTCCAAGGAGAAACGTGTGACTTGAATTGCATACGTTGAAGGTGAGATAAAATCTCTTTGAAATCAGATTTTTAAACGGCAGATCGTAAGAAATCTTGTTTTCAACTCTGCGGATGATAGGCACGGGAATTACAGGCTGCGGGCTCGCGATTATGGCCTGGTTACGTGGTTTTAAGTTGTTTGATTAATTCGCGTAATGGGAGCGGCGCTGGTGGTCGCAATGGCGGAAGTGATTATTGCAAACTCATGGAAATACGTTCGATCGCCGATCAACCGAACGATTCGCCGAACACGGGGAGCTAGTCGACACAAGCAATTAGGCGATACGTGTTCTCGTGCGAACGGCATTTTCACCGGAGAGAATTTCATTAAACGGATATCTCGCCGCCTTGACGAAATATTAATGAATTACACAACGATTATAAGCCGCCGCGAATGAGTAACCCGTGGTGGCGTGAGACCGGACCAAAAACGGGGTGATTAATTATTGCCGCTGATGGATGCACGGTGTTGCATCTATTAATTAAGTTCCCGAGCGACCCGTTAATTATCGAGTACCGTTCGAGTATTCGTCATCCCGTGAAAAAAATACTCGGAGATTCAGTCGACGTAACAGATTGCAAATTACTCGGCACTGCTCAATTAAAAAATGTTTACGACCGAAAGCGCTGCTAATTAGACGGATCCGAAGGAAACGGTTAACGATTGTTGCGTGGCAAGTTCGCAACATCGATATTAGAGAAAATATCAAATCTTTATCATTGAACAATTATAAACGCTAAATTAATAGGTACGCCGATAAGCTATAATTGTTTTTGACACTTCACGATTGACTAAACAATTTATCGATCGGAAGGACCGAATGACACGCTCGTAATTAATACGATAATTGGTACGATTGTGTGCACAACGAATTATTTCATAACCCGATTATAGGCTCCCGATATGCGCACAACCGCGTCTCCTGTATTAATAACGTAATAACCAATCGTTGCGTGATATGTGTTTACCCGAACTATGATCGGGAAATAACGCGATAATTGTGCGTTTATCAAATCAATTCGTCGAATCGACGATACGAAAGTGTTATTAGACAGTCATACCTTTTCATTACAAACCAATTGCGATAATCCCATGCGTAGGAATTTTTTACTAAGAATAAATCACCAGAAGATAATCAGCATCGAAACAAGCTGTTCCGCGAGTTAACAACCATTGGACAATATTCAATCGTTACGTGACGAACAGATAACGCGGAACAGGAAAAATGTAATATATAATTTTGTTCTTGTTTTGCATAGAAAATATCGTAGATCTATAATAAAGAATACGAACGATGCAGATGATTCTTCTGAAGGAGACAAACAGATGAAAAGTAACGTATATATCTCGTTCTACACGTAAACTGTCATAGATCTTTAATGAAGTTGTCCCGAAAGATACGAATGCTTGTTCCCTGTTCGAAAGAGCTTTCGAAAGAGCTCGGAAGCTTGTCGAGATGATGTAAGCACTGTCCCGAGCGCGCCCGTAGGACACTTATTGCGCTTCAAGTATCTTTGTTACTTTTCGAAATACGGGGGAAACGTGTAGTGCCGTGTCACACCTGCCATAAGTCCGCGCGCGAAACTCGCATCGGCAGAAATCGCGGAGCGAATAGCCGTAATTGCGTGGGCGTCCGGTATTTCTACGGTTGAGTTATCGGAATATCGTGTTCGATGAAACGCGCGAGAATTTTTATCGTGCTGTTCTCCACGCTCGGACAGAAGTCGCACGAACGATAGACGAGCGGTTCAAAGAGCATATTTTTAGGAATTTTTATTAAGGAACAATCATTAAACCGTTTGCACTCGGACATCGCACACACAATTACGGGTCAAGCTCATCGATATTTTTGCCAAGTAAAAACAATTCTTTTCCCGTCATTTCCGACCGAGAAATTTTGCCGATTGATGTACGCTCATTTGCGAAAAGCAAAAATAAAATCGGCCACGAAGCGCTTCTGCCGGCATTCTTGATTTCGCTCTGCATGATTTATCAATGAATCGGAGAGCTCGGCGAGCAAAGCAGAAGGCCTGATTATACTTTAAATTGAATCGGTATCCCGGCTGATATCGATTTCACGGTTGATCGCGGCGTCGATTCACCGAGGAGGGCACGATTAATCGAATTTTTTCCGCGTGCGGAACGGTCCGTAGGAGATTTTCCGGATGGATGCGCGGCAAAGCGGCGAGTTTCTATGAACGAACACAATAATTATCGCGAAAGCAACGCACGCCGCGTTTCCTCATCGTCGTAGATCGGCCCCGCGACAATATGTGGGTGTTTGTCACGGGGATATTGTGATTACAGGCAGCTGCCAGAGCTTTCTCCATTGTCCTGAATAATTATTCACGGTGACAGTCGCGCTACGTTCTGCTAACCGTATGCAGTCTCATTTACTTAAAGGCATCGACGAACCCGATACAGGCGGCGCCTACTTAGAAAGATTCATTTAAATGGAGGCTCGCCAACGAGACCGGAAAAATTCTATTCAACCAACCAGCTGATGGATACCTCCATTCAGAGGCTCGATCGACTCGCACTAGCCGCCGGTTGAATTCTGCGAATTCGTATGTTCGTTCGACTTCTCCAAAAGGAACAGGAAAGAGCTATGAAAACGACACTTTCTTTCGTGACCTGATAATATCCTTATAAATGATGCGGCTATCTCAGAAAGTTTGGAATTGAAAATCATGCCCGGTGTCTGGGAAATACGGTCGATGGCAAACGTTTTCATCTTCGCGAAGATCGATGCGCTCGTGTCGGATAAGGATAGGAAGAAATATGCACTTTGAACCCGCAAACGTGCCTGTCAAAACCATTAACTTCAATGTGCCAACGTGGGAATCTCGTGACTCGCGATGGACCGGTACAATGACTTCACCCTGAAACCGTAACTACTCGGCGTACACAATAGTAACTGTGAAAGAACTTACGCGAAACGGTTGAATGTTATCCTAGCACGCGAATACGGTTCCGTCTAATGGGAGAATCATGATGCACAGCCGACGTTTTACAATTCACGCCAGTTGAACGCTGTAATCAGAACGCGAATTTTACGGGCTTGTGTAATAGCGTGTTAGCTCGAAACCCGGTGCAATTACAGCTTTGATCGCATAATAGAGCAGACAAGACTGGCGTAGCAAATTAGAAATCCCGAAATCAAACGTGAAATTGGATTTTATACAATTTCATAAAATCTCAAATAATTTGAAAGAAGCGGAAGTTTCCGTTTTATATGAGAATAATGGCGAGTGTATACACGAGCCGGATGACCGTTTACGAACCAGTGAACAGTTGTGCTGTCATTGAAGACGACAAAGAATTCGCGGTACTGACTCTTTCCGGATACCAGGATCCATGGAACTCATTCGCCGCAGTAACGAAAGAAACGAGTGGCATTTCTCGTGCTCCAGTTCCACAGTCCCAGAAAGACTTTCTGGCGGGGCTATAAGACGAAACGTCTCGGACCTCTGGAACGACGAGCTCTGAATCGTAACTAACGATTCCGGGAATTACTTTCTCAGCCGCGTTGCGCACTATACTGAAAAACCGAACTGCAGCGGTGATTGAAAAGTCCAGTCGCGAATTGCTTGTTCATTGTCGGCGGACAATGTCTGATCATTGTCGCTGAACGCCAGCGACACGAAAGATGTATAGAGTAAAGCAACATCTTTCTATTTGTGGTTAAACTTTACCTGAGGAAACAGAAAATACTTTTTTAAAGTAATCCTGGAGATTTTGGCAAGAAAATGCCGAAAATACAAGTTTTAATGAAAGGAATTCAGTGGTTCGATTCAGTGGGAGCGATTTTAAACGTTTTTGCTAGCTAAGGACGCCGCCATGTTGGTAGGTACTGAGCGTCGCGCGTCGCCAATGAGCGGAGCCGCTAGGTGGCTGCACAAGCACGCGGTGATGTCGATAACGCTCATTGGACGATATCCGAGTACATACCAACATGGCGGCGCCCTTACCTGTCAAAGACGCTGACGATCGCACTTCTTTACACGCATAACTTTTGAACTACTGATCCCCTAGGATTGAAACTTGGATTTTCGGCATTTTCTCGCCAAAATCTACTGGATTAGAGGAAAAAAGTTAAACATTCCTGGTCTCCCGAAGGGAAGTTTAACCTACTAAGTTATTTTCTTCTACGTTCGAGTAAGTCCGAACTATGTATTCTCGAAAATCTTCTGGTTTCTCATTGATCGCGTTACAAATCGTCATGTCCCAAAAAATATTGGAACGCTCGGTCAATTTATAAAATAAAAGTAATACCCGTAAATGGCTGGCATGCAAATGAAAGCAAAATCGGCGAGGCGAAACGTCGAGTAGAATTACCGAATTACCACTAATTACGCGTCCCTTATAGCAACGAAAAGGAGGAGTTCGTGCGGGGCTATAACCAGTTTTCTCTATTTTTTCCAAAATCGCTTTCGAAACCTGTCCTGCGACCGCTGCGCGACCATGTCACGACACGGGACCTCCCTGAAATATTTCCCCGTTCGGCTCCTCTCGATACTTTCACGGATTATTTGGAATCGGCGACACGAAACTGGTCCACGAAGAAAAAAGGTGCCGGGCGAAGGGCGCGGAACAAAGCGGAGCAAAACGGCGGAGGAGGGGGTAGGAACGACGAAGGGGAGCAAAAAGACGGAAAGAGCACGCAACTTGCGAATTTTGTTTGGAGGACCGAGAGGAACACGAGCGGCCGAAGAACGGGGCAGGAAGGAGCCCGCGAGAACAGCCATTCTTCGTTATTATGTTTCTCTTCCCACGGCATTCATAAAACGGGGGTAAAGCAGAGGTGGTCGTGACTGGCCGGTCACGTGTAGCGGCGCACACTCTTGCGAATCGCCAATCTAGCAGGACAAAACTCATTTTTCTGCGACCTCTTTGAAAAATGTCTACCCAAGTTCCATCGCAAAAATTAACCGCTGTTTGAATCATAGCTGTTTCGACGAGTATACTCCTTCCCTTTTATAAATATAAATAATTTTGGCTTCAAGCATTCTTTTCCATTTTCAGAACCAGATGATTCATTCGAGCAGCTGGTCTTACGCGACTCGCACAGTAGCGAACGGAAACAATTCAGCCGAGTGTTCCGCGTAATCAGCGCGTTTCTCTTATTGTCTAACAGCTTCATTATGCACCAGAAATTCCGCGTCGAGTTCGGTAATACGAAAATATCTCGTGTTCCACTCGTATCGACACAAAGCCATAACAACAACAGGATAATGTCGCACGCGTTGCAACGCCAGCAGCTCCGGCTAATGTTTCGCAACGGCACGCGAATTTGCCAACGTGATCGGGTTTCGCTCGTCGCACAATGTTACGAGTTCTCAATCCAGCGAAATTTGAAATCGCCGATTATGCTACGAGTCACTATTACTGGAATGCGGATTTTTATGGAAAATTCGACGCGGGTTAAGGACGGAAACTTGAGGCACGTGAAACCATTTTTTGACGGTAATGTAGTCGCTCTACCTTATCGCGAATCTACGAAGATCGGGCCGTTGAGAGTTTCTCGGAGTGTGTTAGAGTTTGCTGTTCGAATCCACGTGAAGGTTCGTTATGTTCGCACTTAGAAATTGATCCCAGCTGGATTATGGCGCACGCTCGCCGGGGTTTGACAATAAAGAGCGACAATGCGGCCTCCGGTGAGCGTTTAGCTCACGGCATCCTCGATCCGACCTGGCCGATGAACTCCTCTCGCCGCTTACGTAATTTTTCCCCGCGGAGGATTCAATCCGGCAAAGATAAACACATCTTGCCGGTATCGCTGCATCATTATTGTAACATCGGGCCCGGAGATGCTGCATTATTCGCGGGAAGCCGGACCCCGATTCCCCGCGGTAACGCGAGCTCTGGCTAAGTGCCAGGAAGATGCGGGGCAACGCCTGGACGTTGTTGTTGTTGTTTCTGTTGTTTCCTACTGTGAACTGGAACCGGCCGGCCACGGCTCATTTCCCGGGAAGTTGCACAGCTTTAGATAGGTCCGGCCGCGCGCACTGATTGCCCCGTTGCGCATGGGAGTTCTTCGATCCGGCCGGCTATTTAACCATTGATCACGGTCTGAATTGTATAAGCTGCACCGCCGGATATGGAAACGTAATCATAGATCGCCCGGGAGAGCCTACGATCGGAATAAACGTTTCTATCGCTCTAATCCTCGCACGCACGCGATGGAAAAACCGAATTTTTCGGCTAATCAATTCGTATCTCTATGTACAAGAATATCGTAATGAAGGAGCGGATTTTGAGTGGCATAAACTTACAAGTCCAGTAGATCGTCCAACTCAAACTTCAATTTCTAGAATCAGAATTGGACGCTCATTCATTTCTGTTAAATAAGAAAGAAAACGAGAGGAAAAATGCTAAGTTGCCTAGATCCTTACCTATTCTGTTAAGTTATCATCAAGGATACAAATATGTGTAATGTATTGTAAGAAAATGTACCGTGTTGCTAATGACCCTTGATGTTGAAGCAACATTAATGAAATAAATGAAAAAAAAATTACTATCTCAGAAAATATGGTCCGTAGCTTCTACAGTTTTAAGGTTTTCCCGATTACCGTTTCTACGCAAACATTCCGTGCCACGGAGTTACACCATAAATCAAGCAACGGTCATAAACCTGACACGCAATTTCGCTCTCGACAGCAATAAAACCCTGAAAGCCCTCGATAACCTCTTCAAGTATAATCTAGATGTACAAATTGTTACTCAACTGTGTTCAAAGTAAACTCGATGGATTCGCAATATTTCCGGAGCATCGTGTCCCGCGGAGCAACTTCGATCGTATCGCGGAAGATTTACAGTCCCGATACGTTTCGAGTCTATAAAAAAATCGTTCAGCAAACATCTAAGAGTCGCCGATACTCTCCAAACAGCAGATAAAGTCCGTCAATAAAAATCCGGGAAGGTACGAGTGAAACCTTTTCCCGAAATTCCGTTCGACATAAATCACGAGGAGCCGCGCGACTCGAGGGACTCGGGCTTCAGCGATGGCTGCGAGCCGATTCTTTCTCGTGATTTTCGAGTTAGTATCGAGTTCGTATCGACTTGGTGTCGGCAGCCGATACATGTCTCTCGATATATGTCGACAACATTGGCGGCGTCGTGTATTATGCTCTACTGTGTTATATTCTAGTATATTATAGTCTATTATGGTATATTATAGTGTATTTTGGTATATTATGGTATGTCCATGTATATTATTGTGTGTTCAGGTATAATATGATATACTGTGTTATATTCTACTATATTGTGGTATATTATAGTATATTCTAGTATATTATGGTAAATATACTACAATAGTAGTATATTTTGGTATATTATGGTATATTGTAGTATATTTTGGTATATTATGGTATATTGTAGTATATTGTAGTATATTTTGGTATATTATGGTATATTGTAGTATATTGTAGTATATTGTAATATATTTTGGTATATTATGGTATATTGTAGTATATTTTGGTATATTATGGTATATTCTGGTATATTATGGTATATTCTGATATATTATGCTACATTGTGTTATATTCTAGTATATTCCAGAATATTATTATATATTGTAGTATATTTTGGTATATTGTAGTATATTTTGGTATATTGTAGTATATTTTGGTATATTATGGTATTTCCAGGTATATTATGGTATTTCCAGGTATATTATGGTATATTCTGGTATATTATGCTACATCGTGTTATATTCTAGTATATTCCAGAATATTATTATATATTGTAGTGTATTTTGGTATATTATGGTATTTGCAGGTATATTATTGTATATTCAGGCATAAAGAGAACTGTACCGAACTGCAATAAGGTTCGCCGCCACCACTGATAAAATCGGTCATGAACTTTTGCGCTCGTCATCGGGAGAGATCATGCCCATCGCTACTCGGTTGTCGTTTCGTCGCAGCCATTCGCAAAATGGAGTTGGCGGCGCGTCGGGCGTGCGGCTCGCAATTTAGTGCGTGCCAGCGTGATTTACGGCGGCGCGCAATGATATTTCGAATCGCGTTTCTTTCGTGTAAAGGCGCGTTTAGACGGCGCGATCTAATGAGCGGGGCGCGGGCCTCTCGATCGCGGATCGGTTTCGATCGCGGCGCCGAAGCCGTTCGCGCGCAACCATCGGCTCCGAACGAACGAAGATTTATGCGTTCCAATGCGGCCCGGTCGAAAGTCAAATGACCGAGAATTCATACAGTTTAATTGAATGCGGACCGTCCGGGCCCCGGCATCGCGATAAATCAAGCCGCGGAAGGGAGCGCGGGAAATTTCAACCGGCTCTCGAAACAGTCGATTCTGAAATCGAGTTACTTACTTAGCCCTCGCGTGCTGGCGTTGCTTTATCGATTCCTCGACGATTGTAAATATCTCTTTACGCGTAACGCGAGCGATAAATCTCGACGCGAGCTCGGCGCGAGCATTATTCGGCGAGAAATCGTTCCGTTCGATTAAACCCGGGTTATTCGCGGGAAAAACACTGCTACGGCCAAGGTGAGCTTTACACCGCGTTGCGAAAGGAATATGAGTGTTAATATTCATTTTCTCAGACCTTTCTCGAGCAACGACCTTCGGACGACGTCAGGTGTAGGCGAAAATATTTAATTTAAAATATTTAATTTTCTCCGCGACGATTCAGAAATTAAAGAGATCGACTGTCTCATATATAATTCTCTGTCCGAGTTGTAACGAAATCTGGCAGAAGTAAAAATGCTCAGTTGCAACGACGGTTTTTAATTTCTTTTTGAAGGGTAGTTAGGGAAGGCAGGATTTAAGGTGAGAACCGCGTTGTGCGCGACGCTCTAAACGCGCCTTAAGCCTCGGGACTTTCGTCCGAAATACGTGGCAACCCGTATTTCATCGTCGAAACAGGCAGGCCGAAATTACAAGGAGGACGAAGCGCGCGTATCGGTTCTACGACAGCTTTTTTCTTCGTTTCCTCGTCGAACGTGTTCAAAAATATTGCGGCAATCGTAACGAGGCAACGACAAGACGATGATTTACGCGTCGATTAATGCACGGTTACCGTGACAGCAGAAAAATAAAAAGCGTCCGATGAATAACTCGAGGGGCGTCGTACCTACGACCGTTTAAGCATAACAGGACGACGCTAATTCTCCCGAAGTGGTACAAGCGAATGCGAGAAATAACAGCATTTCTGAAACGACACCGTTTTCTATTGTGACGGTACATAATTCGCGGACACGGTGACCAGGCGATGTGAAAAACTCGTTGAATATGTAAAACGAGCTCTCAAGGATGCAAATAAATTTTACTGCTAATAATGTTGCAGAAAACCTGCCGCGATCGAAGTGGGAACTGTTCGCACAGTTTTCTTGCTCGATTCCATTCGGATTGATTGAAGTTTTTCATCGAACCCATTCGCTTAACAGGTTTGCTGCGAACATGCGACGCCCACCTGTTTACTTAACGCTAGAACCAGTCAAAATGACTGATTTCTTCTTTCACGATTACTGAAACTATGCAAAACGTTTTCACGAGAAATTTTTTAATCTGTCTCTTCTTTGGGGCACGTGTCAGAGTAAAATTCTGACAAAATTAAAATTATTTTTTTTAAGCCACGCCTAGGAGGCCAAGGGGCGTGGCCCAATACCCAGGAGGCGGGGCTAACTAGCCAGGGGGCGGGACTAACCGCCCTGGGGGCGGGGCCTAATACCCAGTGGGCGGGGCTAACCGCCCTGGGGGCGGGGCTAACTGTCCAGGGGCGGGGCCTAATACCCAGTGGGCGGGGCCAAATACCCAGGGGGGGGGGCTAACTGCCCAGGGGGTGGGGCTAACTGCCCAGGGGGGCGGGGCCTAATACCCAGGGGCGGGGCTAACTGCCCAGGGGGCGGGGCCAAATGCCCAGTGGGCGGGGCCCAATACCTAGGGGGCGGGGCTTACTGCCCAGGAGGCGTGGCCTAATTCCAGGCCTTAATTTTGGCCCAGAGTTATAAACGTAACATCTGCATTCTAATTTTTTACCAAGGGACATTACCCAAGTGTAACGAGCCGACTTTAACGAAATTTATACAGGATATAGTCTGTTGAAAAATATTTGACACGTATCTCTTTTCAACCGGCAATGATCCATATCTAGGGGGTGAAAATAACCTTTTAATTCAAAAATAATTCAATGTGTGCCAGTGTTGAGACGAATTCAGCGAGTTGTCATTGAAGGTCATGCAAGGCCAAACGTGGTCGTAAAATAAACTTTACTATTATTGAGATTGTTTAGATCCATCTACGTGGAATTACTGAACAAACTTATTTCCTCGGGTATACAAGGTGGGACGTCCAACTTGAATATTGCTGTTATTTGTAATAATATGAAAGCATGTTGTATAGAAGACTTACACGGTGTAGAGGGGACATGTTGTGACACGAACATTTTCTGCGTGGGTGGAGGGGCATAGAGGAGATTTCAAGGTCAACTCTATTTCTTTTAAATGGAATGTTATGTTATGTTTTTTTTTTTAATCACAATGTGATAGCCAGTGTTGAGACGAATTCAGCGAGTTGTCACTGAAGGTCATACAAGGCCAAATATGGTAGCACATGCTGTACTATTTCATAGACCCTCAAAAATTCGTCGGGCGTCGATTGCGGAGTGGGGGGCGGGCGGGGGGAAGCGGAGGGGGTCGGAGGGGAGCGGCAGGATCAATCCCCATGAAAACGCGGCGCTAATGAGTCATGGTTACGACTTGTAAAGAAATCTTTTCTGCGGCGCTGGTACACGGTAACGGCGCTACGTTACGTGACAGCGCGCGCGGTCAGTTGATTTATGAGAAACTAGACCGATAATTAGAGGCTTAACGGTACTTGTCGCCGCGGATTTTTTTCGCCGGGTCCACGGGCGGCGGGCCGCTCTGTCGCGGGGGACCCACCCGTGACACGGTTTCGCGAGCGGGGTTCGTCGATTTCACGATTGAAAGCCACTGTTCGCCGCGATTCGTAACGACGTAGCCGTTTCGTACTTCCGGCAAACGGTGCATGAAAGCTTGCCACGAATTTGTCCGGCGACCGGGTCGACGAACAATTCGACAAGTCGACGTCTCGCCGCGCTGACAATGATTAATTCCCTGCAGATCTTGGCAGCCGATACACGATACAGACAGGGGAACAGTCACGGGGGGAGAGAGAGAGAGAGAGAAAGGGGGAGAGGGAGAACGGGATTGGGAGGCAAAAAGGGGAAAGAAACTACGCGGCTAATAAAATTTAAAAATAAAACTTTTCTTAGGTATTAAGATTGAGAGAAATGGAAGTAGGATAAGTTTGTATCAAAGTGCATATATTAAGACGATTTTGCACAAATTCAATATGTCAGATTGTAACCCTATTAATACGCCTCTTAACGTACAAAATGGTCTCTTTTAACCCTCTCAAGAGGGTACGAAAAGAACGGACTGGTACACATTGAAACCAACGATAACGCGAAACAGAAGAGTCAGTCTTTTTCAAAGCACTGATGAGTACATACGATCGGCTTGGAAGGGGTTAATGCTCGTAAATGAAATTTGATATTTTACAGTGTCGTCGACCGGCTTTGTCGTTCGGTTGCCAAGAAACTGCAGTGTCCCATATTAGGCGCTGAGATGCATATTGGGCACAGTTACGCCATACACCGTTGTATCCATTTTCCTTTTCTAGCTTGAAGGGCTCTCACCCGCGAAAGCTCGGATTCAGCTTGCGCGGGGATGTTCTACACCGAGTGTGTTCAACTTGTGACCCTCGGAGCCACGTCACAGCCGTAGTGGCTCTAAGCCGATGCGCTGCAAAAAAGAAAAAAAAAAGAAGACGAGAGCCGCATAGATAGGACCACGAGAGCGATGACATCGCACGACGTCTTTGATCTATCGCGCGGTTGTTGCTCTCTCCTACGCCCTGTGTTTCCGGGTGAAAAGCAAAAGAAAAAATTCCTTGGGCCAACGCTGTACAAGGTAACATTTCCAATTTTACTAGAAACTCCATTTAGAGATCTCAATTATGAGACGTATTCCTTTAAATTGCGCTAGAGGTGAAAATTAATTTGTCGATTAAAACAAAAATTGAATCCTATTGTTAAACGACTCTATCTCCGAGTTAATGAGCACACTGAATAAAGGAGGGGAGTACGAAGATCGAAGTCAAGGTCTCCAACAAGGCCCAAGTTCGGACCAAGGTCAATCAATTTGTCACTGGCATGATCCTGCGTCAACTATCGAAGTGTCAAGAGTCTAGCGAAGCCACGCCCCGCCGGGGGCCCCTGTAGGGGGTGGTAGTACTCGGTATCTCAGCGAGCGAAGTCACGATCCCTCTTCACGGGGCCCATCTCGCAGAACGGTTCGGTCCCCACTCTTTTATGTCCTTTGGCCGTTCGCGTGACTCGCCGGCCTAGCTCTCGCGAGCGCCTCGAAGAGGGCTCTTGTTTGCGAAAGACCTACTTGAACAGGCCCGATCTAGTCGCATGTCCCGATCGGAAAAAAATCATGATCCCCGGCGGTTCGGTCGGGGGTCCACTCCGTGGCTTGCGTGCTATTTTAAACGGTACGTTACGTGAGACACGCCGGCGTGTATATACACATGCACGTGTATATCTCATTTGAATATGCGTACACGCAACACGGGGCCTCTGCGCTCCGTCCTGGGCCCCCGGATGCCGGCGCTTCGCGACACGCCGACTCCGTTTACTAATGAACTGTATTATTCGTAATATATACCAGGGCGGATTTGCATTAACACGGCTTTTATTGCATTTCATTAAATCGCATTTTAGGCGTGCCACGGGCACCGCGACAAACCGCGTCCCGCCCCTCCTCCTCCTCCCCACATCTTGCGAGTTCATCGATCTTCGAGATTCGCTTTAATCCTGACTAATTACAACCCGCCGAACCGATAAACGCGCGAACTTCTCCGCCGTCCGGCGCATGTATGCAAATTCCGTTTCGCGTCGTCGGAGACGATTACGGTGCTCGTTTAAACTCGCTGCGACTCTATTGCGACAAACGACGTATCAGTGTATTCCGCGCTGAAATGGATCGCCTGTTTCCAGGTAAATCGATTGGAGAAACGCGGTGGTTTCTCTGTACATGTCGCCGAGGCCTGCACGCTAAACGTCGCGGCACTATCCCCGCTACCGCGAGGTCACGAGGCTCGACGCCCCGAGGAGTAGAGGGCGCCACTAGAAATAGCTGTATCGTTGTTCAAAATATTCTTTACATTACCAAATTTGTTTCTACTCAATAAATTAGTAAACACTTCGGTACTGTACGAGTAAATTGCACCATTTTCGTGTGCACAACATGAAAGAAAAATATATAGAAGGGAAATACTCTGGAAGAAATGTTTCGTTTCGGAATTAAAATAGCTTCGAGCCGTAAAGGGTTAAATCTTTCTGTTGCATACGTTTCGCTTATTCTTTAATTTACAGCAAACGACACATTGGCAGTGTATTCTGCGCTGATAGTTACAGCAGCGGTGTGCTCGCAGAAATCTACTATATTCTCGTGAAATGGTTGTATTAGCAATGTACGAGGTGTGCAAATGTTAATCTTGCGCTATTCTCAATGTCGAAACGTCGCGGTTGAAATAAAGGGCTGTTCGATGGTTTTATTTTTTGTAATCGTTCGTTAATACGTTATCGCGTTGTCGTTTAACGCGACTCGTTCGGTGCCTATTGACTCGTTCGGCCGTGTACGAGCTGGCGAGAGGGTTCGTTACGTTTCGCGCTAGATTAATGGCACGCTTTCGATTTAAATAAATCAAGGGGGTTGCCCGGTGTGTGCTATCGTGTTCTTCCCGCGCGAATATACGCGCCGTAAGGGCCTGCTATCCGGAGCCTGGGTCTACTCACGAAGTCATCCGCACGCAACCACCGTGCTCTGCGCTGTGTTGCTGCCGATCTCGCAGCCGCATTCTTGAAGCCGGCAACAAAATTAGAGACAGTACTATTACCGGGCATAAATTAAGCCCGGCGTTTTCGAGGCCAGAAACGAGAGGGAGAACGAGTTCCGAGAGCCACGCAGCACTGTTCTAGTATCGACGCCTCGATCTCGGCAAACCGACGCTTCCATTTCGTAGCGGTAGCCTTTCCGATAACCGAATTTTATTACAATTATCTTCGTAATATTGAGAACAGTTCGCGCCAATTACCGGACACAGCAGCCAACCAGAAATACCCTTCTTCCTTTAATCATTTGAACACTAGGTTTACGGACCGCTAAAAGTGACTATTTCACTATAAAAATAACGCGAATGTGCCGTCCAAATTTCTATCCATTTCTTTTCAACAACACATCCCCGAGGAAATAAATTTGTTGAATAATTCTGATGTATCTTTAGGATCTTAATAAATGTGAATTAACTGACAGTGAATTCAGTGATTGACAGTTTTAAATTTATAAAATAATATGTAATTTATACAATATTGAAAAACACGTTCAGAGTGTCGCAATAGGTGCAACAGAAATCTTTTGCTCGCGCACAGCGTAAACTAAAATAGCCAGTGAAATCGAAAGCAAAATTAGCTCCCCGTTTAACGTATTTAAGCGACATCCTTCGGCCTAATTACCGCGAACTCGGGCGATTTACATTTCCGGTCGGACAATGCGTTCTGCGCGGAGCAAGATCGCAGCGGGCAACGGTAAAGTGTCGCGATCCGGACCGAACGATTCTTAATTACCGCAAATACGAGATACTCGACGTTTAAGCGGTGATTGCGGGTGTGCCGGGGTGTATATCAAGCGGTATCATATCGCAGTCAGGGGATTTTTCCGGTGACCCGGCGACGTCGTCGGGAACGCGCAACGAAATCAGCCGGTTCCCGCGCGGGGCCACCTAATTGAGGATCAACGGTAAAATGCCACCATATTCGTCGGCCGGTAATTGCCGGCCAATAAAGTCAGCTTATCTGATTCCTCGCCTGCGCTATGGTTTCTAATTCAACGGTATCGCTCGGGCTAAGGCTCGCGCTCGTTAGCCGTGTCTCCGATAAAGAGGAGAAAGAACGGCCATGGCCGCTGGGTGTTGATCGGCCGCCGGCAAATTAACTGCGACAAATGTTACGTTTCCGTGTACGGACACGATTGTGAGACACCGAGCTTAATTTAGATACAGGCCCGCTACTATGCGGGTACTATGCGTCGACGGGGGATCGTAACATCCTGGACACGTCGGAGTCGTTTGCCGAGCCCGGGAAATTCGAATTCTGTTTGCAAAAACGATTTCGCCTGGTCTTCCAATTACCGAAGCTTCCCGTTGACCCTCGAGCATCCCTTATCTTTTCCAATTAAAGGGGTGTTCCCATCAATTCTATACAATATGCGAGATTAAAAGGGGTTTTTTGTGGTTATTGAAATTATTAGGAGACTTGCAGAAAAGACATTCCATTATCTGTTCACAGATTTGTAGCATTTCCGACTAAAAACGCCGTACAGTGATTTCTCTATATATGTCGCCAAGGCCCGGATGCTGAACGTCGCGGAATTATCCCCACAACGGCTGGTGGGGATAAGAGGTCACATAACGTAAACATAACTCGGGAATGTCACCCGTGTTGTTGACACATATAGAGAATTCACTGTACTCGGTCTTTTGCCTGCTATATCATGTAAAAATATCCTAGAGAATTGAATAATTTATTCAAGCTGTCAAATATTTGTTTTATAGTCGACCCAAGTTTTTTTTTAACGAAAATATCAAAGTTTAAATATCGACAATTGGAAAATTCTGTGTATACCTGGTGTACACACGGTTCGCTGAATTTTCTTCGGAACGTTTGCACCGGGGGATGTTTCTTGTTGCAAATGTAAAGCAATTTGAATATTCATAACATCAGCATGGGTGTCGGGAATATTGTTTGTCGAGGTTGTCGCGGTAAATACGAAAATATCGAAGCAGCCTTCTACGGTGGTGCAGTTTCTCGCGCGCGCGTGCAAAAGAAAAAGGGTGCAATTAATGTGTATTGCGAAACTGTGCAACGTGCACACGAACGTGTGGTCTTTATGGTCTCGCAGGATTCGAACGTTCTCGGGTGGTCCGAATTTTGCCGGCTCGGCGCCGCGTTATGTGTCGACTATCCGCAGGAGTTGCCCCGCGGGCGATACGTGTTATGCTAATTGTTCCGAATACGCTGTCGTAAATATTTTTTATTACGTTTCTGGTCGCGGACAAAGAAAAAGTATCGCGTGCGCTGCCCGACGAAACGGAAAGGCGCCTCGTTTCCCATCGGCGTAACATCGAGCATCGCGTCGCCTAACCGCCTCGGAACAACTTCGAAATTATTGTTCCGATACGAACGCGCACGGTGAGAAAACTGTCAGGGTTGTTCGGTGTATTTATTACTTCGCTCCGAGCTGAAAAATATGCAGGCGCTGTATGGCTTTGCCGACACGTATTTCGAAGCAATAGTAGTCGTGCATACAATTTTATTCCTTGACCCTTATGTCGATAACCGAAATTGTATTTTAAAATTGTACTTTATAGCTCCAACACGCATACTTTCGTTGCTCAAAACGAATTTGCTGATCTTTTTCTAATTTTTCACCGCAAACTGGAGTGAAACGAACAGATCAAAGCCATGGAAACACGAAACCATAATTTTACATTTTGCAGACAAGCCTGCACGGCAAAATGAGGATCGTGTTAAACCTCTCAATCGTTACTTCGAATTTAACATGAAATTATGTGTGTTGTGGCTCGTGTCTCTTCGTATTTGCAACGAAACGAGACGTCGCTTTCTGTTGTCTCCAATCTGCTTTGCTGAAATGCAATCCTCTGCCTTGGAGTTAAATAAAAAAAGAATGTGAACGTGTTCCGCTGACAATATCTCTGGTATTCCGTTTTCATTCTTTTTATTGTGCTTTTCGCCGTAATGGAGACTCCGTCCTTCGAAGAATATTATACTGGCGGTGTGGTTCGCCGGCTGCGGAAACGTCGCAAGTGTCAGAGTTCAAGGGTTGCTGGAAAAAATATGTGGGACACTTTTTTCCATCCGCGGCACCATTACTCTCGTTTTGACGTGTTCGCCGTGTCGAGAAGAAAATACGAAAACTGCGTGTTAAACGACGCGCGACGGTAACTACGTACCAACATGGCGGCGCCCGTACCTGTCGAAAACACTGAAAATCAAAACATCTTCGCACACGTATCGATCCAGTGATCTCCTGAGCGTCGTCTCGGAGCCGCTAGGTGGCAGCACAAACAGTTCTCACGGCTCCGCTGATTGGACGATATGCGAGCACATGCCAATATGGCGGCGCCCTTTCCTTGCGAAACGCTGAAAATCGCACATGTTTACATACTCATAACTTTTGAACTACTGATCCTCTAGGGTTAAAACTTGGATTCTCGGAATTTTCTCGCCAAAATCTATGGGATTAAGTAAAAATAAGTTAAAAATTTCTGAAACACAAGCTAATAAATCGTTTTGTAAGCCATTGCTACTGATTTGCAGATAAAAGATTCCTTTCTCTTGTTTGAGATTGAAATCTCTTGTTTCCATAAAGTTTTGATGGTTTTCATGGTTCTAAAGTTCCATGAGACTTTAAAAACGTTCGTAAGAGTGACATTTCTATCACTCAAAAATTCAGTTGCAGAGCTTCTCGCAGCGGAGACGCATAAATTCGAGCAGAACTCTTTGAAAGCGAGAGACAAGTGTGCACTTCGATCTCTCCGCAAGACTTCGCGATCTTAGAAACTAGCCTAACGCAAAGTCCCTTATTGGAACGTCGTTAGAGGACCGAACCGAAAAAATTTCAACCTACAATTCAACATTGATCGAACTGCTCTCAAGAGACCGGCAATGTTCCCGCATTAAACATTCGAGTGCCGAAGTTGTTCGTTATTCCGCGGGCAACAAAGCCTCCCGTAGAATACTTTCACATCACGTAAGAAGTTTTGTTCGATTATTACCGGGTTTGGAAATTATAGGCCCGAGGACCGTCGAAGAACAATTTCAGCCACGGCCGAGAGTTCGGACCGTCTAATCTCCGAAAGCTTTCTCGGCCGTGTTGTCTACGCCATTTTGCGCGTACATTTTCGTCGCGCGATTCCTCCGCGCCTTGCATAATCCCCGTGCCACTTCCGTTCCCCGTGGTTCCACGCGCGTCGTCGTCGTTTCCTTGTACAACCTCTCATCCTGTACACGACCACCCCGATGCACTCTAATCCCGAAGACAATGCTCTCGTTTTCGCTCGGCCCGCGGAAAGATACATCCGAGCCGCGAAGTAGGACGACCGGGAACAGGCGGTATCGGCTTTCCCTAGAAATTCGTAGGTGGCGAATGACGGACGCGAGCCTGAGCGATCGAGCATAAATTTCGAAACGCCGCGCCGGTGTGTGAGCAGTATCGATTTTCACGTGGGCATTCGTTCCGCGGACTCCAACCGACCCGAACACTTTCCTCGCGACTTTTCTATTATACTTTCGTCACCCCTCGCTCTCATAATCGGCGCGCGTCATCGTGATTTCGTTTGATCAATTGTTATTGAGATATTTAGACATTTCATGTAGATTTTACTTCTTAAATATTTCTTCGTGGAACACATTCGACCATGAAAGAAATTTTGTTATATAACGAGTTTTGTCTACAAAAATGTCGTATTCAGACAGAAGTTCTCGTTCTGCGTGAAAAATAAATCCATTGTACCTTGATCGAGGAAATTACTGCTACTCTCTAGTCGACCATCGAAACTCCCATTACTCGGCACAATTTTATAGCGATCCGTAGCTGTGAAAACTAACAGCGTTAACAAAAGAATGATTCGAAACGTGTCGTTTAGCGAACAATGTACTGGCGAAGACTACGGCATCCTATGCGATCGGGATCACTTTAACCCGGAACGCTGCAATTCAGATGGAATCAAAGCAAACTAGGTACAATCACCAGTGGAACGTAAGAATCATGGGATTTCCTCCGTGTACTCGATCATTTGAATAGGTAATGACGGCGTAATTTATATTCCCCAGCGGAATACGTTCCATTGTTGCGTTACTGTTGGAAAGCAACAAGATTTTCAACACAATTCGATGAAAAGAACACTCCCATTGTTGTTTTCCGTTCGAAGCGTGAAAAACGATTTTCAATAACAATATACATTTCACTTAGAATAGAAGTATAAAAATAAAAAGAATTCACAGAAATCTACTTATTTTGTCAACCCGTGCAATTTTCTTCGTGGCTACAATAATACAAAAATTTCTTAACTTCACCAGTGATTGGCAGGGTAGGGGCCCCTCAAACTCCTGCTTCCCCCACCACGGTGCCCCATGGTAATGGCGCTTAGTGGAAGGGGACAATGGGCGCTATAGTGGAGACAATTTTGCCTCGATTCCGACAAAAATTCCCCACGTTTCTTTTAATGCTTCAGTATAAGTCACAAAAGGATATATTCCGTCCTAAATGGAAAGTATAATATTCTCATTTAGCATAATCTGCTTGAAACCTTGATCCCGGATCAAACTAATTATTACACGACAAGGGATTAAATGATACTTTCACCCTGTTCTATACTCTATTCGGAATTTCATTCAGAAACGCGACAAACGTGGCCATTTTCCCATAATGCGTTACCTTCATAACTTCAATTCCCGGGAAGTCGGTTGCTTCCGCGAAATTGTCGGAGCGCGTGTAATGAATCAGGAGTGCTCTCGCTCCTTTGTGTAGGATTCGACCTAGAATCGCAGCATCCCGGCGAAGATGGATTACAATCAAAGTAATTGGAGGCAAAGCCAGGAGTCATGAGAGAGAGAGAGAGAGGACTCACGACCAAAGGAATCTCGGCGCAGAGATTACTCGGCTTATTACCGTTCCCCCCCGAGTTGATTGACACACGAACAACGGGGGTTTTCTTGTTTTCACGGTTTCGCGTGAAAGGAACGCGGCCATCATTATCGCCACGTGTGGGCCGCGCCCTTCGGGGTGGTGCAACAACCCGCTGAAAGCTATTCCACGGCGTCGCCTCTAATGGCGTTCAAAATGCGCGCCGTTCATGGAAATCACGGTTTTCCCCTCGATTTCCTTCGAGGCGAAAGTTACGCAATGATCCGATCGCTGAATTTATGCGCTCTCGCGCTTGTCCGGTTAGGAGAAGGTGATCCAATTTAATAAGGTACATATTTACGTATTTATCTATTTTTTATATTTATTTTGCATCTGATAGATCAAAGTATTACTGGACTAAACGTGCAAGCAATATTTCAGGTTACCTGGTCACAAGGAAATACAACATTTTCTTTTTTATTATATTTAACACTAGAAGTACCAAACCAGTCAAGATGACTGGTGGATGATTTCTTCTGTTGCGATCACTGAAACTATGAAAACGTTCTCACGAGAAATGTTTTAATATATATCTCTTCTTTGGAGTACATGTTGCCGCAAAAATCGTACGAAACCTGAGCAAAAATTCAATCTTGCTGTTATTATGAAGGTATAAGGGCGAAGGTATAAGGGTCGCGTTTAGGGCTCGGTAGTTCTAGTGTTAACACATAATCTAACAGGCGATTATTCCATAATTTGTTGAAAGTCCGACTTTCACCTCAGCGGTGATGGCTGAGGATTTTTTAAAAGAATCCTTCAACGTTAACAGCAACGGCAACAACTCACCCTCAACGAAAAAATCTAATAATCTCCTTCGACGAACCGAGTTCTCCTGATCGAACCGAGTTCTCCTGATCGAACCGAGTTCTCCTGATCGAACCGAGTTCGCAGATTCGACGCAAGGCGCCGTTTAATTTTAAGCCGGTGCTATCGCTGCCTTCGGATTCAATCATTCCCGATATTGCGAAGAGCCTCCCTCGATTTCCTGACGCACGCGTCGAGGCGAGCGTTGCTTAAGACCGTTTATCTTAAGCCCGGTAACGGCGCATTCATTCATGCAGGATATTGTACGCTGTTCACTCACCACCCACGTGTATAACATTTCGCGGGAATCGCCGCGGAGTAACAGCGAAGCCAATGTCATCCTCGGAGAAGTTCGCAATTTCCGCGGCAATCCGAGCCACCTTTCGCGTAAATCGCGAACGCCGAGGGGTATCCTCGGCCGGGGAAATCGTAAATCCTCGTATATTGTGTTTTGCGAACGCTCTCGCCGACAATGTTAATCGGCGACGACGTACATACGGTAATGTTCCGGCGTGCGCGAAAATTTTCCGTGGCTGCGCGGAATTAGAATCGAATTACTCCAGGAATTATAATTACGATGTTGAATTATTGAATCAACACAAAATGAAACAAATCACCGGACTAAAAGATCTCGAAAACTTTCCTAAATAAAATTTTTAGGAAACAGGTGTTTGACATAAAATTAAAAGGAACTAGATACAAAAATATCATAATGAAGGAGTGGATTTTGTGTGGCATAAATGTCCAAGTCCAGTAGATCGTCCAATTCATACTTCAATTTCTAGAATCAGAATTGGGCACTCGGAAATAACACATTCATTTCTGTTAAATAAGAAAGAAAACGCGATATATGTAAAGTACCGGTTAACATAAATCATCTGGTAATAGAATGCAAAAAATATCGAGAACGAAAGGAAAAATGCTAGGTTAGGTTCTAAGGAGTATATCTCCGGTCTTGCTAAGTATATCAAGGATACAAATATGTATAATATATTGTAGGAAAATGAACCGTGTTGCTAATGACCTTTGACGTTGAAGCGACATTGAACAAATAAATGAAAAATATATTATTGAAATACTATTCGTATTACTAAATATATTATTGTAATTTCTCAGAAAATGTGAGAAAGAATAGACGAGGAAAAAAGGAATTCAGGTCGGATACGCGTTAACGTTTCACTGTTACGGAGGGTTGAACGTGACGCGTGAAGGTTCGGAATGGGTAGAAGCGAGTGGGAATGACATTGGACAGAGGCAACAGGCGAAAAGAGGAAGAGGAGGAAGGAAAGGAAGGAAAAGGTGCAGGAGGTGGCGTCAACCGTGCCAATATTCTAATGTAATGGGCTGGGCGTTCATTGAACCTCGTTCGATAGTACTGTGCCTGCCCGTGTATTTTCTTAATGAATGCTCGCACGCTGAAAATCCCGGACAACGGCCAGCAAATTGATGGAAACGGCGTGAAAGTCTCTCGAGCGAATGGAATTCAAGTTACATCCCTTTCCGGTCGAAGGATGCGCAGCACATCTTTATTGTGGCATCGCACGTTTCGCGCCGAACGACGTTTACTCCTCCATCTTTTTATTTTAACTCGTCAATCACTGTCGTTCAACTTTTTCCACCCGTTAGCCATTCTAACTCCAAAACTCAGAAATTCGAAACAAGATATTTTACAGCAAGCAAAAGCGAAGTTGACATACTTTTAAATTTTAGTGAAAATTGTTTCCGGTTATGATCTAGTAATTTTTAGTACCTTCAAGGTCACCAGTTCAATATAAAGGGTTAACGAGGGTTAACGTCTGTATTTGACGTACATGTCCAGAGACTCGTCAATTTATTTCGTGTTCTTAACAATAGTCGTTTGTGTCCTGCATCAAATAAATGATTGTAGTCTCTTTAAATCATTACTGGGTGATGAAATCACAATTTATTAGAAAATATAAGAAAAAGCAGAAGCATGGGTTGCATGCTAACATTTTAAATTAAAAACATTCTAACAGTAATACAATAAAATTTAATAATTTCTTCGGTTTTCTATTTCGGTTCTTATTCGATTCGATTTGCAATAAAATGTCGGACGTATGGTTTTGTAACGTATCTCCCAAGACATCACTGTCGGCACATTGACAATTATTGACGGCAACTTTTGAGTCAACGTGCTCGTGCACGCTGAGTTATTGGGTAGGTTATTCAAGGATTCTCGTGAAGTCAATAATGCATTTCTGTGCGTTCATCGGCTGAGCGTTTGTCATGATCCGACTGCCACGCTTGCGGTGCAGCGCTGTCAGCGTGTTTGCTCGTCTATGCTAAGCCTAACCGAGAAGTGTCAAATCCCTCTGTGAGTACATCACAACAGTCAGCGGCCGCAACAAGGTTGCCGGGAAGCCTTGCCGCAGACCGTCGGCGCATAGTGCACGCGAATGCAGTTCAACGGGTCTCGTTTAATTTCTACAATTTGCAATGTGGAGTCGCCGCTACGAGGGCTTCACCTGTTGATGTTGTAATTTTTAGTTTCGTAACTACAACTAACTCCGCAACAATTTCTTTGTACGCGAGTTAGTTAAATCGTGTAGAAATCGAACAAAATTTTATCTCAGAATTTGGCAATAATAAAGTCAGATTCGAGATAAAGTTTGATTCAAGTTAATTCTAATCTTTTCATAAAACATTTTACAGATACGGTTATTATAACATTGTTTGTCATCTTTGACGTAAAATTACAATATTATTTATCTACAATAAAAATTGATTACATTACTATACATGTATATGTTTTTACTCCTTCCACTAACGCTTCAGTGTCTTCAATCTCCACCATTTTGTTCACTGTTATGACAGTGTCTTTTGTGAATTCAACTATACATGGAAAAATATATATATATATAGTGAACAAAATGGTGGAGATTGAAGACACTGAAGCGTTAGTGGAAGGAGTAAAAATGGCCGCTAGTTTTATGATATTAACGAACTGTACTTGAACAGACATGTTTAACCTAACATTTGATTACTTTGCTACAATGGAAAATTGGTGTAGCTTTAAATTTCATTAGTGTAGAGGACAGTACTTGACTAGTATAACAGTGTACAATTAAATCGTAAGTATAAATGAGTTTTTTCCGTGCGACTCGTGGCAATGTTGGTTCGAGTAGCACTCTAAATGAAGGGTACGGATCGAACGGGAATTAAAATAGAACCTGCAGTACGCGAAGTGTATTTGTAAAGCCTGAAGGACCTCTTCCCGACATGCACTTGGCACAAAGAGACCGAACGACGCCGGAATCATTGATCGCCCGTTTGTTTACACGTTACTAACTATAGAAAAAGAACAGAAAGGGTTGTTTACCTTTCCGTGCGTGGTTACGATAAATATAATAAATTGCATTGTTGCGAGAACTTATTGGGAATCAAGTTTTCGTTTCTGAATATATGTTATGCACTCGGGGACTACACGTGGTAACGTTTAATTGTATTATTGTGTAAACACTATGCGCGACCACTATATAAGAATTCAGTTAGAAAAATCTGAATATTTTTGCGACGTTCGAACGGACACGCGTGTTTCTCGTCGACGAAATCGAAGAACGATGAAAAATAAGGCTTTATTTTGATTTTACAGAGACACAAGGATGCGACGAAGATTCGAACGGGACCATTTGTTTGCGTTCCCCGTTACGGTTTTAAATAATACGATACGTCAATGCTGCGACCGTATACGTGCGCGCAAACAATGCTAAAATTCGAGCGTATTTTCTGCGGACGATTCCTCGTATAAACGTGATAAAAACGGCTATGCGAACGACTTTCCGCAAATATTTTTCAACCTCTACTTGGTTCTCGCTGTTGCGTGTTCCCGTAAACTTCGACCATTTTAAACGCACGATCTTTTACACGATCCGTTGATGCAATTCGTAATTGCGGTTCGAGTGCAACAATAAAATACTGTACAATTAAATTACATAAAATAGCGTGGAACAGAAAATACGAAAGATCATACGAACGATCAAATATATGAAAGAAAAGCATAAAAATATTTGGCACTTCTACAAAGTCCTGGTCTACAATTTGCAGAGTTGTATTTTTGAGTTATTTGTGATTAATTGACAGGTTTGAGTTGCGCAATTCAGCCACGAAGTAGTTGATCGAAATTAATTTCAATAAGCACTACAATTGACTTAGCACAACTTGGATTACGTACTCGAAGCTGTCCGAGGAAATTTATGCTAGTAAAGGTGTCCGACAGAATTTTACAAGGTTTCTGGTGATGTAAGTGAACGCTGAACCATGTAAGGGTTAGGTGCGCGCCACTGTGCCTTTGATTTCGAGTAGTCTCGCGCGGATTGTCCCTATTCCTGTTGACGTCGTAAAACTTGGTTTCCGCAAACAAACGTTTCCTCGAAATCGTCGGTCGCACGGAATCACGGTGAATAAATTACTCCGGACGCGGTTATTCTCGTATCAAGTATCGCGAGGCTCGTCCCGCGAGGCGGTCCGCCACCGAAAAACAGTGACGTCTATTAAAACGCGCCGAGCTCGCCGTAAAACGTGCTGATGGATTTTTCTGCCGCTAATTAAAGGATCTGCTGCCCGGCGCGCCGCTCCGTTCGCCAGACGTTCAGCTTTGTTCCGCCGGACAACAGTCTGCTTTACGTGCTAAAATGAAGGGAGGGGGAGAGAAAGAGATTGTCTGCAGCCTGAATAACTCAATCAATAAATATAGCCATTGCATTCTCGACCGAAGTGCAAACAACACTAGCTGAAACGTGATTTAGCAACGACCGTGGAAAAAATGAGACTCTCTTGTTTCAATAAAAAAGAAAAAGACAATTTTACGCACTGAGATGGTTCATTTCTCTGCACGATGATTAACGAACCAAGTTTGGCGAACAAATGCTATATTTATACCCTGCGAATGTTGCAATTCTATGCATTTCTGGTAGATCAAGTTCGAATCGATGAAAATCGTACGCTTTTATTATTTTCGACTTATTAAAATGATTAAATAAAGAAATACACGTAGCTCTCGGTCTAGTTGTAAATCAAATTTGCGACGGATGCTCCGTGAAAGAGTGTTAATTTATTTTTTAACAGTGAGTTACGTGGCCGCCGGCGACGTACATAATTCAAGCGAAACTGTTATCGTAACGTTGCTTGTTATTATGTAGTTGTTCGGCCGAGTATTATTTCTATCCTAGGTGGAAGGATCGCTTTCGACTTATTTCCGTCGACAGGCTCCGATTCTATTAAAAGATAAAGGATGTTGCTATATTTAATGTGTTATGATTCCATCTAAAACCGTGTGGAGAGGTTCGTTGTAGTACACGAACGGCCTGGCATCATTGTGGCGTACGATGACGCACGGTTACACAGTTCAATAGCGCACCTATAACGAGAGAGAAGTTTCCCCATTGAAGCTTCGGCCACCACGTGTAACGTTTGTTTGAACATTCGCGATTAGCGTGGCCCACTAATGACCACGACATTAACCGTAAATTGGGGCTTGTTGCCGGCCGGAGTCCACGTGCACGTGTGCAATTTACATTTTTCGCTTGTTCCCCGCAGCCATGGACGACGTTCACCGTGCGCAACAGCGAACGAGGAATCAGGAAATCGTTGTGCGAAATGTTCTGTGCGGGTTCGGCACAAAAACGATCAACAATTCTAACGCAAAACACAAATTTACTACATCGGTTGCAACGAACCGGAGACAAATCCTCCATCAAAACGGCTTAAATACTTACAACAACAGCACTTCTGCCTGCGTGATACGCGAATGCACTATCGCAGAATTAAGGTACGTTTCAATTAAGTAAGGTACGTTTCTGCTGACGAAAATATCAATTTGTATAAACGTTCAAAAATTGAAAATAAGAAGAACTGCAAGGGACTTGAGGAAAGAACGTGACTTGTCGAATATATATCGGCTATTATTATGTGAAAAATTAGGTGCGCAATGGCCTCGATTTAAGGATTACGACGCTCCATTTTATCGAGCAATTGGTTTGAACGACTCCGAAGAATTACGCACGCTTCGATTATGATTTGCACGCGAAGTGCAAGCGCGTGCATAAACACGCGCGAAACAATCTACGTTCGCTCCGGTGATCCGAGGCTTTGTCGAAAAATTTCCCGGGGCCAGGTTTAGGCATTCGGGTCAAGGTCTCTTTGGCTCCAGTGAGCACAGTAATTTATGTGACTGGCTCGGCAAATCGATTAACCGATACTCTAACGAATTGCATTGTGAAACGTGACAAACGGAGTGCGAACGAATCTCTGTTTTTCGCGTCACATCGATGGTGTTCACTGTCGCCATTTTTGCTAAACAAGATATGTTTAGTTGCTTCGACGCTACAGCGAAGTCACCCTAAGATTAAACAAAAATTGCCCCCGTATCGACGACAAATTCCCTAAAAATTCGACAATTTCCGACGGTCACCGTTTTAACGCTAGATTTAATCTACGAATATCGAGATCGTAAAGATGCGCCCGTGAGGAATTATTTAACAAATTGTTTCCTTCGGGTATATATCTTTAGAAAAGTGGCTACAAATTTTGACAGATACATTCACGTTATTTTTATAAAGTAATGGAAATAATTAGTTTTAGTGTGCTGTGAACCTAGTGTTAAGGAGTTATATAGAGTCAGAAGACCCAAACGAATTTTTCCTGAGAAGACTTTTACATTTATCGATGTAAAAATTCGTACACATATTATGGCAACTTTGAACTGCATTTTAACATTTTTTATAAAGTAATGAAAATAGTCTTCTTCTTATTTTTATAAAGTAATGTAAAATACTCACTTTTAATGACCCGTAAACCTAGTGTTACGAATTTTTCCTGAGATGACTGTTATATTTTTATCGATGTAAAAATTTGTACACATATTACGGCAACTTTGAACTGCATTTTAACATTTTTTATAAAGTAATGAAAATAGTCTTCTTCTTATTTTTATAAAGTAATGTAAAATACTCACTTTTAATGACCCGTAAATCTAGTGTTACGAATTTTTCATGAGAAGACTTTTACATTTATCGATGTAAAAATTCGTACACATATTACGGCAACTTTGAACTGTATTTTAACATTTTTTATAAAGTAATGAAAATAGTTTTAGTAAGCCTGGCGTTAATCGCGGTGGGCACGTGGACGTCTGTATCGTTTCTTTCGAACAAACGAATGCGGTTTTCATTGTGATTTTAATAGGAGAAAGGACGTTTCATTCGACTGTCTGTAGGCCACGTGTAAATCGATGAAACCCTTCCCGGACGCCCTCGTATTCCGAAGGGTCCGCGGCGGTGTTTACAGTAGAGTGAAGTGCGACCATCCGTGTGACGATAGGAAAAGGCACCGGGAGGCTTTGTCGAAGGTCCGGGGCATTGATTTTCAATAGGTCAGTCATGAACCGGCCCACAGCCGTGTTACAGGATCGCCACACGAGAGTCGGATCAGCCTACATCGAGAGCTTTTGTCGACGGATTTTGGTTCGCCTCGACACTCGCCTCGATAATTCGAAGCAAACTCCTCCGGGTAAACAGTGTACGCGCGTGCAGGAAACTCGAGCGAAAGGTTACACGTGCCGTAAATTAAGACGCTCGTAAACGCACAATTCCTTGTACCTCTTTGTCGTCGAGCGCACGCTAAAACGTTTTCCCGCTTCGAGAAATCGCGCGTCCAGTGTTTCCCCCCCGCAGAGGAATAAAACATTTCGGATTTTTCTCAAAAGGCCATGAACCTCGCTCTAACAAGCTCCTTAACCAGTTGACCGTGATCGACGAGTATACAAACTCTATTGCGGTGCAGTGGACGTTAACGAATTGTTAAATTCTTATCGAATAAAATTCTTTCTCATTGTGGAAACGTGTTAATTAAAGGGATTTGCAAATACAGACTCCGGGTGAGCTTTTGTAAATCAGAAAAGATGGGGTTTCATTTTTCCCGGCGAATTTTAGGGAGCATTCAAAGCGAAAGCCTGAGAGCCAAGGTCCTAAGTAAACAGTATCTTAATAAAACCATAATGGAACTTCTTAGCGACCGTGTCAACGGTAAAGCTGTTAATTATTTTTCATTTTGCGGGAAGGCGAAATCCTTCAGGTGAGTTTTTGTTGGAAACGCGTTGGAGGAGTAATGTGAACTGTGATAAAATTGCTGAAAACTGAACAGTCATAAATAACTAACAATAAGATTGATCCACCGAGTCTCGTTGCAGGTCCTGCGGAGAAAAATCAGGTTCGGAGCTGATGAAATAGCAATTTCCCTAACTGCACGAGTAAAAGCTCACTTTTCGAGTTAGCGCACGGAAAGGTTCCGGACGAACATGCATTGTCGGTTACCTCGAGCTAGAACTATCGCGTTGGTTAACAACCATAATGCTCGAACGAAAACTTTACCTCTCGGCGGCGGTTCCGTTCGAATCGGCAATCATATTTAAAAGTGGTCGGTCCGCGTGGGGGGTTAACCGCCAAGAAATACGCGTCCGCGGAGAGAGCTCTAAACTCGCGTCGCGCGACGCTCCTCGTTATAAACTGCGCCACCGGTTCTCTCAATTTCCACCGCGGTTCTTCTTTATTTTATGTACTAACAACGCTCGGAGATATTCTCCTACAGTTCGCCGTTCTAATAATAGGCCGGAAACAAAGGGGGTACACACGCTCGTGGCTTTCTGCGTTGCGAGCGGGTGCCGTTGACCACCGTGCCGGGATCCTTCGTCGGCCGGCCCTGAGGATCGGCAATAAAATAATCAGGAGCTTAAGGGATGACGCCCTGCGAATGGACGAGCAACCTAAACAAACACCGAGGAGGAACGGGCACGGGGCGTCGGGCGTCGCGGCGCGGTAGACGCGTAAGCCAGTGTGCCGGTGACGTCACAGCCCGCGTCTTTCAGGGTATATTTTCTCAACAATGCATCAAGAGAGAAGCATTTATAAACGGCGTTTGTTTCCGTTAAACGGTTCCCCCGACGGGGGCTATTTCGGGATGCCGAAAGCTCTCCGACGTGCCGTAAATCAGTCTAGCCCGGAATGATTCGCGCATCAGGAAGTACACGCGAGGAAGCATCCCGGCGCCAGACCTTCAATCTGGGACCGCGACCGATCGCCTAACAAACCGACGCTTCGGAACACGTGGACAACGTTTACACTAAACGCTCCCCCCGCCACTATTCCCTGCTCGTCTTCGTTTGGCAACACGCCCCTCTGCGTCAATCGTTCTTTTACAGTGGACGAAAATTCGATAACGATTTACGATTTATTCTGGACCTGGCTGATCCTTACAATTACCCTCTCGAGCAATTTTTCGTGCCTATTATACGGTCAGTAGAACAAGTTTTCGTTCAACCTTTAACTGTTTTTAAAACGTGGACCAAACGACTCGAATTTCGTTCAGACGAAGGATTAGTTTACCAGCTAATGTCTAAATAATTCTTTTTCAAGCGACTCTTTTTGGCAAGTGACTTAGTGGAGTGGGAGTAGGCCGTAGCCTTAGCTAGCCACGTGGCCTTTCCCATAGGGGCTTGGCTTCGTGCCTTAGAGGCGTGGCTTCGCATCCGAGGGGGTGTGACCTCGTGCCTTGAGGCTGTGGCTTCGCATCCGAGAGGGCGTGGCTTCGTGCCTTGAGGCTGTGGCTTCGCATCCTAGAGGGCGTGGCTTCGTGCCTTGGGGCTGTGGCTTCGCATCCGAGAGGGCGTGGCTTCGTGCCTTAGGGCTGTGGCTTCGCATCCGAGAGGGCCTGACCTCGTGCCTTGGAGGCGTGGCTTTGTGCGTTCGGGCTGTGGCTTCGCATCCGAGGGGGCGTGGCTTCGAGCCTTAGGGCTGTGGCTTCGCATCCGAGGGGGTGTGGCCCCTCGCCGTTCTAAGTTAATAACTTCTTAAGGAAAGGTTCAACTCTGGGAAAAAGAAAATTCTGTTAAAGGAGAAGAACAACGGTGTATCTTTTCACCGGAGAGACAGTGTTGTTACAGGAACGGGGACAGCGGATTTATTTTCTGTTAAACACGATGCCACCGATGGTACCGACAAGGAAGAGGACACGGTCCGAGGATGACGATTATGAGAATTTGCCAGCCGTGAAACAAGAGCCGGTATTTCGCGTCGCTGAACTTTGCTACGACCTTTCGCAATGCTCGCAAAGAATAACCGAGCACTGACACGCTTTCCTGGTCCTACGCGAGTTTTCTCGTAAACATTTATCAATTTCGAGCGAAACGTCGGCGATACCGATCTGAACAAGAAGTAAACTGTGCGAAATACAGAGCGAGGTTGCTTTACGGTGAAATTATGTCGAGATAAGCTGAGAATGTTATTTAACAATAAGCTTGAGATCTTCGATCAGGCTATTAGTTTGTGTAAATTTCGAGACACTGCATGTTTTGTTAGCATAAAATTAGGTACCATAAATAACTGTTTGAAAACTATAAATGATGAATTTATACCTTCGAATGTATAAACGTTTCTCACGCTTCTCTCACGGTAATAAACTATCGTTTCGGTGTGAATATAAGCGTCTCTGCCAAGCATTGATCGGAGAAATCGAAATTCGCACACGTGCGTAATAATTTGCGTCAATGTTCGCTCTGTGATGTCATCGTTTGACGAAGAATGACGCGCGGCATGGATTCCAAAAAATGTGCTGAACGACGATCGATTGCCCTCTGCGGAACCACGACCTTGAATTATCTGAAATTCGACTTGAATACACACGCGTCACGGAATATGTTTCAAACAGCGATTATGCGAACGAAATTCGAAACTTTTCTTGCAGAAAATATCGTCGCACGTTCAGGCGAAACATTTCGATCGCTGTCGGTCGATTTGTTAACATATTTTGTCGCCTAAGAAATAATTTGAATAATCAAAACCACACGGAAATTTCAAGTCACAACCAATTCAGTGTTTTAAAAATATTTTTCAAAAATAACCAGGCCCGTATAGACAACTCCTGAACCGCGAAACTTTGAAAATAGTTTTCTCTGGAATCCCAGATTTTGTAGAAAATTTGAGAACAAAAAAGAACGTACAACACAAACCGGTGGTTGTATTAATGGACGAACGGTTGTATAGAATGAATTTCGTTGCAACTTATTATCGCATCGTGTCAACGCTATCGGGGATACATTAATAAATTCCACGGTTTAAGGTCGACAATGGAACTTTCCGGCGGGAAGCATAATGCGAGGCTAAATTCACCAGCGAATTCGAAATCAGCGAAGTTTATCGGCAGAATATAGTCATCCAAGCGATCGCTAAACGCGTGTAAACGAGCAGTACCGTAAGAACCGAGATTTAAGTGAGAATTCACGAACATAACGGTAAAACCGTATCTTCGTTCGCCTAGTCGCGAAACTAGCCCCGGTTCGGGATCATCGGTAATCGGTTTAGTTTGCGTTGTAGCAGGTCCATTGCGCGCGGTATAATGAAAATAAACTTCCACGACAATGTATGTCGGTTTGCTCCGCAGTGTTCGAAACATGTACAGTGACTAACAAAACTAAGAGATCACCGTTTATCATGTACATTTTAAAGTAACAAATCTTAAAGTCCAGGTGGTTTAAACTGTTCTTTATTATCCCGAGTTCCACGTTAATAAAACATAAAATTACATTTCTCACAGATTAAACTGTTCGTAGTTTATTTTCAAGAATACTCCGATCAATTAAATAAGATACAACAGCCTAACCCAGATCAAAACATTATCACGAGTTTCCCCAAATGAGTATTTGAAGAAAAAGGTAATTAGAACCCATTGTAGATGGGTTGTCATTTGGGAAATAGATTGTTAGATTGTTAGATTATTAGATTGACAATAGATTGTGACTCTGGTTCGGGGCTGATTGGTCAGAGTAGAAGAGACACGCCTCCAGCAGCTCTATTGGCTGAAGCGGTAGCACATACTATAGCGTGTGACGTCAAAGCGTAACCATTGGCCTAGTAGGCGGAGCTAGCGAGTGTCCCCTCCTCCCTTGAGCCGTCGCGTACGCGCAGAGAGGTTGGTGGGGGAAGCAAGCGTTTGAGGGGCCCCTACAGCCCCCATTGCTCTAGTTAATCCGGCCGTTTGTTACAAATACATCGCGATATCACATTTTTCGGATGTCGCATGTTGAATTTTTTATTTTTCTCCAAAACATCGCGCTCGCACGACTCGCTAAACTGTGAAGAACAAATATTTGCGGGTGGAACGTGCCGTTCGGCGTAAACGAAACAAGTGGCCGTCCGTTGTTTTTCTAGCCCGGCGAAGCGTCCAATGGCGACACGTATCGAATATCTTGGAAACGTTTCGAGTAGAATTCACCGGTCGTTCGATGCCGGTGTCAAAACGTATTTCGGTAGCGGAGATCGTTATGAACACCGTTTGACACTCCGTGCGCGTCATCGGACGACACGAGAAGCACTTACTGACCGAGCTTTTATTTTCGACAAGGTGCTTCTAAAGTGTTGAATAAAAAAAAAAAGAAAATACACACGGAGTGTCTAGGTTAAAAGACGAAAAAACGGTATCTGGGTTTCAGATACTGTCGGAGGAACGACATACATTTTCTATATAAATTGAATAGTAAATTTTATGCAAGTAACATGGTAAATTGTAATAAAATGTTATTCCTGGTTTCAATGTCAAAGCAGTATATGCATATTTTTACAAAGGAAAAGTTATAACTTTTCTATTAGGTACATTCACCACTCCCCAATATTATTCGAGCTCTCTCAGATTTCTGTCAAACAAATAAAACACAAGTGTGCGTCAAAGCAGCATCAAGTGTACTCCACATGTGTGTATGTATTTTCTACATATTTCACAGTTTATGCCTGCAAGTTAGTTTCAAGCTATGGGGTAGTATAATTTTCTTTCGCGCATTATTTGAAAATATCGCGAGCAAAGGGGGCATATTTTCGACATGTTTTACAACGAAACGGTAGCTCGTCGCGAACATAACCGAGTGGAGGAGACCTAAAGAGAAAGGAGGAGTTTATGAACGGTAGTGTAGGTTCTAATAAAATTGACCTTGACATTCATTATTCGCGGATGAGTTACAATGGCGTTGATATGGGTCATTGATCCACGTATATGTAGACGCCACAGCTTTAAGTTAAAGATGCAATGTTCATGTGTGAGTGCATCGCGTTAGACTTTATAGTACCACTACATACTTGAACTCCTCGAATGTATACCAGCTTATAGTTGTCCAAACAGGTTAAAATCTATAACTTTGCCATTAATCCGACATATATCGGCCAGGGGAAATTATTCTTTGATCCATGCCGAACGTAGAAAAGGACTCATAGTTCTGGGACTTTTATCGGCTAGACATTTCGGACATATATATAGAGTAAACACTGTACTGAGGTCTCGTGACCCCACCAATATGTCCGTACACTAATTACTTCTGCAGGCGTTTTAACATAAATCCGAAAGAAATTCTTTTTCTATTTCTGGCCGAAAAATGTGGACGTTGAAGCACCTCCCCACAAATAAAGGTATTAGATTCCGAAAACGGTGCCAATTTCTATCGAAAAAATTCGGTCGAGTACCTTAAAGTATGCAGCGAACAGTGCCCTGAATGAGGTTTCGCAAATTATTTTTCGAGCTGAAAAAGAAAATGGTCGAACTTATTGGTGTTTTTAGCCAGGTTACCGTGTGCCCTGGAACAACCTTCGGTCCACCTTGGGCTTCTAAACCCGTTGTCGGACGTGGACGTTTTCTCTAATTCCGCACGGTCCCGGTGTCTTTTTTGTTATTCCGTGTGTGTGCGTGTGTGTGCGTGTGTGTATGCGTGCGGTGCATGGATTCTTTTCGCGCCAAGAAGGGAAGAAGAGCGCGGGATTAAACGGGCCGAGACTACGCGGCTAGGCGAGATTCCGGCGCGAGAGAGCCGGCCGATTCGCGTGTAAGTGGCCGGGGATTATAGCCGGCTGTTGAAAATAACGTTGGATGCGGCTCTCTTCGGGTTCGTCGACCGAGGCTGAAGCATTGACGTCGCTCTGACGCAGGATGCGCACCAGCCACGGGTGCTTCTGTCTATCCGGACGCGCGGACCGGCGAAGCTTTCGCGAGCCTCGATTGACGGGAACCTATTTCCGTGCTTTTTATGTAATCCCTTATAGACTGTTGGCCCCGCCGCCTCGTCAAGCCCGGCAAACGGGCCGAAACGGGCCGCCGACTTTGATCGGCCGCTTCAACGCTCGATGGACACTCGAAACACTTGTTGGTGCTCCGATTGAGCTCCATTCGACGCTCTTGTTTCACCGTTTCGGACCCGATATCACAAACACCGCGGTTGAAACTTTACCACCAACCCCCAAAGAAGGGCCCTGGATGGTCACGTGACGTTTCAATTAGCAATTTCCATGCAGACCCTTCGGACGCAGACCTGAGATCTGTCTCGGTCTTCATCCTAAGTCCGTGACTAAACTTGTCACACTTTTGGACACGAATTTTGACGACAGAAACGTGCTTGCAAGTTTCTGGCTTTATTTCGCAGAGAGTCGAGACAAAATACAGCCCAACTTGTAGCCGGAGATATTTTCTCTAAACTCATCGAACGAATTGCAGAGAATTAAATTGCGACGAAGAAGGAGTCATTTGATAACGATCAGATTTGTTAACTTACTACATCTGTCCGATGTTCCTCGATTGTGCACGCTTGTCGCTCAAAATGTACGTACCTGTAACAAAAGAGAATCGTATGTAAATAATTTTTCATTTGTCGCACGCGTGTTGCTACGTTTGTCTAACGAATAAAATTATTACCATTTTATTCTACGCGCGATGATACAAAATCAAAGGAGGAATCAACGAGTACGGTTGGGGCTGTATTAATTTGGAGAAATATTGAACGATAAGATTATTCATGCTTTAATTAGATTTTTCTCTTGTTTCGGACAAGTTCGTGGAACGATACAGAATCTTGACCACGTTCTGTACAACAGAAACAGTTAAATTATCATTCCGGCGTGAGCGACTGGAGCTGAAAGATATCGCGAATTACAGAGTGAAAGTTACACACGCGGATTAAACGATTCGGCAAACTTGTTAATTACTGGAAGCTCGTCATTCGTGTTGTCTACGTGGGTGTGGAATTACGAACAAAACCGCAACTGCCGTTTCAGCTGCGTTCGCATGTGCCAGAATGATTTCGCTCGGCAAACACAACCGTGAAATTTCCCCGCTACATTTTTGCTTCGTTAACGGTTACACATCCCCGTAAACATTATCCGCGGCTGACAATAATTAACGCGTGCGACGGTTTGACTTCGTATATTCGAACAGAAAACGTGTAGACGTGACCGTTGCAATTTTAACTCTGCAAATTCAATATCAACAAAATCTACACAGGAGTGGTTAAAAATAACCAGAAAGAAATTCTTAGATACATTTAGAATTAGACATAATAAATTACTTTCCACGTTTCTACTGCTTTCCATTTGATTCATTCATTTTTGTCACGAATGTATAAAGCAATAAATGTAGCAAAGAATGTATCTAGCAATAAATACTACTACTACATGTACATAGATTTGAAATAAAACACAAGCTGTGTATGCAACGTCTATAAATAATGAATTATGCACGGCCACGAGGACGCAAGTAAACTTGAACAAGCCAGCAAAGGGACACAAAATTATTTATAGAACATTTGTAACACATTCATTATATAGTAAATACGCTTGCATAATTATGTACGCGATCAATGTTATTACCATAGATTCGTACGACTACGAGGATGCAAGCAAACCCAAAATATATTCGAACGAACCAAGGAACAGAAATTATTGTTCGATAGAATGATCGAGCGCGCGATCGGGAAACCGAAACATGAAAGTTCCTTATCGAAAATCCTGATCGGGACCGGGGGATTTCTGTGTAGGCATCGATCGCGGGAAGATCGGACAACACGGTGATCAGTTAAAACCACGTATTATCCTACCGCGACCTTTCGGTACGAACGAAGAAGATCCGTGAAGCGTGTGAACGATGAGAGCACGGCCCACGCGTTCATCGAGATCCGATGACGACTGTTCTCCTTGCGTAGTGACGTCAAGCTACATGGCATTTCGTTCTAATGCGAGAATGATTGGGCCAGTTACCAGCTATCAATCCGCCCTACCACCGATCCCGTATCGAACGAAGCGCGCGCGCGTCCGTGAGCAGACGAGCCGGGGATGAAAATATGGATATGAAGAGGATTCTCGAGTGAAAGTCCGATCCCGAGTGGATTTCCTTGGCCAATCACGGAACATCGGTCGAATAGATAAAATTTCATCGATATCCCGCTGCGTGGGAGCTTCTGTCTCAGCGACTCTCATCCCTCGCCTCCGGAGCACCGTTTCATAGTGACAACCTGGCAGACATTCATGGTTGCTCTTCTCGTCATACAGGTACACATGGTTTTTAACACTAGACAACGATAAATATCAGAATAACAGCAAGATTGAATTTGCTCAGGTGTCATACGATTTTTATGCTCGAAAGAAGAAATATATCAAAAAATTTCTCGTGAAAACGTTTTCATGGTTTCACTAATCGTGAAAGAAAAAAATCATCCACCAGCCATTTTGACTGGTTCGGTAGTTCTAGCATTGAACAAATTCTCCTCGTATTTCTAGATTTTGTTTCACGAAGACTCTTATGGAATTTTTCGGAATTTTTCTTTATCCATTTCCGCCCAAAATGACACGTTTGATGATGGTTATTTGATATAAAAGAGAGAGAGAGACGAATAAGTACCATAAAAGGGACATTAAGCATAATAAATCACAGTGAAAAATGAAAAATTCTTTGCATCGAATGCTAGGAACTCGAGTTGACTTGAATCTTCAAATTCGGTTACTTAATGATATTAGAAAATTGATAATAACATAACACCGTCCTTGGAACTTTTTCATTGTTACATTTCTGCATTTCATTTGTGAGACGCGTAAAATCAGCGGTTGAAAAACGACTTATTTGAAATGCGCATGATTGAGCATGTGATCTACTGTATCGGACTAATGTGTGTAATTTAGTGGTATTAATTATATCATTTTTTCGAACGTGAATCGGTGCCGCCGTTTTAGATTACATCAGACTAATTGAATTCAGTACAGTCACGTCTCGACTCGAAGCGAAAGCGTGCCTTCGAGACACGGCTTCGGCGAGTCTCTCCGGGCTTTTTCTAATTCATTATTGCTAATTACACACGAGCGCGAAGAAAGTCCGCTTTTGATGCGAATGACAGGACGGTTAATAATTGCGTTAGTTAATTAAACGGAACGTTTCGGAAACGAACGTATCACGAGCAAAACTCCATTGATTGTCTTCCTTCTGATAGTTTTATTTTTCCAATGATACACGGTGATCCTTTGAGTAATAAAATTCCCGTCGAGTCATGGCTTCTAATTGCCTTTCTCTTTCCAATCGAGTTGTTGGAGGTGTACAAGAAATGTTTCAGCATTGCCAAGTAATCGTTTGATAGATAGGTTTGAATAATCCGTGCCTACTGTGGATGATTAACGAACAACGCGTCGAGCAGAGATGTCAAACTGTTGTCAAGTCACAGCATTCAGAAAATTGAAAATGATAAGAACTGTTTAACATTAATTACGCAAACAATTCAAAAAGCTTTTCTGTAATTACCTACTCGTTTGCCGTCTGAACGTACGACGAAAGAATCAATCTCAATCGAGATTAATTTCATTTACTGTTAGAATTCTTAATTTTTGGATCTTACTCGAAATCATTTTAAGCTAACGAAAGGGTAATGTTCATAGCAATTAATTTTTATCATCGAGGTCTTGTTCAAACATGTGGTCTTGTTTTAACATATTGTTACAGTCACTTACATTAAATTCTGGCTTTAGAGAATTATTATGTTTTTTTTTCTTGTGGATTTTTGATGTTTGTGAATCCAAATAAAGACTGATTTTTTAATGGATTTTACAGAATCATATTAAATATGATAAACGGAATGAACACGAGAGGTTTATTTACGTCGAGCCCTGGGAAATTTCTGATGCCAAGGAAAAGCCTGGTTTGTTCGTTCCCGTGATTTATATACAGGGTCGTTGTTTTAAATCCACCTTTATTAGACCACTGGGATAGGAATGAATGAACTTCAGCAACAGAGCGTTAAATTAAGCCAAGATGTTGCAACCGTCCTAAGAATTATCCCGGCCTCCGTTGGAATTCCCCTCTGTCGTTACGATTTAACAGAATCACACTTTGTGTTTCTTAGATGTCTACTTCACCAACTACAATTAATTTTGTTTAATTTTCAATGTCACCGCAAACCTGACATCGCCTCTCGCTTCCCCATTAATACGTACAATAATCACAGATTGTTGTAATCACGTTCTCAAATTCAAAGAAATTGTTCCAAACGTTTACACCTCGTGGAAAAATTGTCACGTCTTTGAAAATCTCTTATAGAAGCGATGGGCACACGGTAGGGGCCCCTCAAACGCCCGCTTCCCCCACCAACCTCGCTTCTTCGTTGCCCCACAACGCCCCACGGTAACCTCGCTTGCTTGAAGGGCACAGTGGGCTCTACAGTGAATACACAAAAATAAATACTGTAGATAAATTCACATTTGTTGACAGAATCTCCTGGGAATGTTACTCGGTACATTTTTCAAGATTTTGCTGCAGCAAGTTTCAATAAGGTACTAGTCTCAGAAAAATGACTAATAATCATACTTTCTTCGGACTGGCATTAGGCATGAGTTCTCTCGTTGTGTCTGGAACGCAACCATCCCTGACGTTGCGAATTTGCATTCTGACGATAGCATCTCTTCGGGTTAGCCTCTGAGAGAAACAAATTGTGGCTTTTCTACTCCGTCGACATCGGTAAGCGGTGTTTAACATATTTAAATCAGTAGAAAGTAATCGTAAGACGTTGTTTAATTAAACATGCGTGGCTCGATCCGTGCGCCCTCATCACGAATCATTTCGCATAACCGTACGGATCGTCTTTAATGACCACCGTCGTCGGCAGGACTAATTATACGCCGAACTGTCTATAAATTCGTCTCGGGTTTCTATTTCCGACAAATTCGCTCTATTCACGATCAGCTGTGTTATAGTCATGCGATACTTCGGCGCATTGTTCACCGGTCCCGGGATGATAAACGACACGGCGAGCACCGTTGCAAAATGATGTATCGCGTCACGAATAGAACGAACGAATAAAGTGCAGTAACGCGAGGCAAATTAGTTCGACGCGGACAAAGGAGATTCCATTACGCTTTATTGCCTTTTAATACTAGTTCAATATCAATCCCTTTCATCGTTGTTTCTTCGAGGAAGAAACGATTGCGTCAGAAGGGCGCGCGTTTCAAATTGATACTCGGGTCTCTAGCCGTTAGGCCAAATAACACTTTTCTAATTATCTTCTCCGTTCTAACGAGAGAAACAGTCGCAAATTTATTAAAGAAATCTGTTTCTCGGGATTATTTAATTCAATATTAAGAATCTCTTAACGCAGATTAATGGAAAGAAATGATCTAAAAGACACGTACAATTTTATTTATTTTTAAAAAGATTATTTTTTGGTTAATTGTTTCTTTTTTGCAAGTTCTTTTACACCATCAATGATTAGAATACCTTTGTGGCTCATAATTTCCTAGAAGAAAACGAAAATTTGTATCTTTTACACACTGAAATTGTATATCCCTTCACGGGGTACACGCCGAGGTAGTGGGGATCATTCCGCGACACTTGTTATCCAAGCCTCGGCGACATATACAGAGAAGTCACTCTCATATTTCCCAGTTCTACTACTTTTTCCCTATTTTTTCGTTTCAACCGAGTACAACCGAAAATTCGTTGACTTTCAACCGTTGAGGTCAGTCTCGAAGAGCCTAAGTCCCGAGCCCGGGGCTTCTCGGCAACCGGAACTCGTACTATGATACCTGTAGGAAATTCGAGAAGGTCACCGCGCATAAAATTTGATGGTATACGCTTCGGGCTCTGAATTTCGGATCCGGAGGGATCCAGGAGGGTACGGGTTCTCTTTTTTACGGATCGACGAACTCCGTGGCCCGAGGATAGGTCCCATGGAATTCGGATGGCCCTTCGAACCGGTGTCGGTTATTCCACTTGCGTGCCGCGCAAGGTCGTTCGGCCGGGACGAAGAAGAACTTGAATAGCCGAGGCCCTATGGGCGGGCAAGTCAAAGGGCCGGCCGTTTTCATGACACGGACACCTCTCGTTTGATAATCGACTCATGACCTAGCCGGGTCGGGCCGGGCCGGGCCGGGCCGGGCCGGTCCCGGCGTTCCTCCTCGATGCATCTTGATGCGGCCGCCGAATGCACTCACGTTTCGTCAGCGGCTCGCGTGACGCGGTTTTCCTTTCTTCTTCGAGGGTTTCGTATTCTAACGCTTCCACGGTGTTCCGATTTATTTGAATACATGATTGCCGGCGTTCGTCGATGATGGCCCAGAGGGCGGAATAATATTCTGATACCGTGTGACGGACTTTGGAATTCACTGGAATCATTTCCAGTGAATGCGCCTGTGGATTTCGAGCTTGAATGACAAGTGCCCGGGTCGTTTCCACCCCGAGCGATCTTCTGTGGATTTGAATATAAGCTTCGTAAGTTCTTTATGAACTTATGTTCCGTTTGGGAAAGTATGTGGGGGCAGGTAGCCTGATTTGAACCAATTTTATACGTTTCTATTAGTGGAAAAGAAACTCGCTGAGTGTACCTCCAAGATAACACCATCTATTATAATTTTAAAAAGATTTATAACCGTGAGAAATTAATTAAAAGAAATCGTGTCGTGAATAAGGAAACCGGTTTCCTAAATTGAACCGCTAGTTTCCCAAGTTGGACCATTGACTGTCTTAACGACAATTGGAACAAATATTTAACGTTTAATGTTTGATATTGTACAGACACCTAAATCTAACATAACCTCTCAATATTGTAACTGCAAACTATAGACGAACAAGTAAGACGAACAAGTAAGAACAAGTAAGTATGATATAATAAGACTTGTAATTACTTAGGTGTAGATGAATTAACGGCGAAATAACTAGCTTTCTACTTAGCCAAACAAATAACTCTTCTCTGAACGTAACCACGAGGCGTTTGTTCGCAAACACGATTGCATTAACGTATAAGAAGATGCTTATCCAACATCGCACAGACTTCAGCAATCTTTGGTTATCATAGTGGTCGAAATTAGGCTATCCTCCTCTACAGTGAATTCTCGACATATGTCAACGCGTCTTGTTATGTAACCCGAGATGTTATGCAACCCGAGGCGCGTTGTGTTTACACTCCTCGGCGTCCGAGGCCTCTCGAGCGGCAGCGGGGATAATTCCGCGACGCTTATCATCCAGGCCTCGGCGACATATATGGAGAAATCACTGTACTCTTTTAATAAAACCAATAAAAGTCATCGGGACTTTTTCGAGGGCGATTGTTTCAAGTGGATCCAACGAAAGGTTCCAGAAAATTTTCGAGTTTAGAATGCCGGTGTATCCGATGTAGGATTGTGTATGTAAGTCGCGGCCGGTTCCTTTCCTGGTCGTCGCACGAAAAAGAAAAATAAAAAATAGAGAGAAAGAGTGCCGGCCCTCGCGATGGAAAAACGCCGGCGAGAAAACTGTGTGACCAGGTGCGATTTAGAAATCGGCCGGACGGGATCGGGTTACGCCGGGAATATCAGGACGAGTTTGAATCTAGGATTCTCTCGCCCCGGCGAATAGAAACGACGAGATACCGCCGACGAGAACGTGACCCATATACACGCGCGCCCGGTAACAAAGCCGAAGGTATCGTGGGACGCTCGCGCGGATCATTCGGATATTAGTTTACCGAGCGGACAGCTTACACTCCGGACTTTCGATCGATTAAGGTTACATCCATCAGCGAAGCACGCGCCTTCTGCCCCACATTCGACAAATGCCGTTTCATTAACTATTGTCGCGGCCATCCCCCACCCTCCCCAACTCTGCATCCATACCGCCGACTCGCCTGTTTCCTGTTCCTGTCGCCTCGCGAAAACACTCTTCTTCCCGCCCACCCTAAAAACGAGCGCCTTTTAACCTCGTTCTTCTTCTATTCGCATCGGACCAGTTCATCAACCTCTCGACACGATGATTGCCACACGTCGATCATTTCCCGGTGACACTATTTTGGAAATTAATTTTCGGCCTGATGGGACGACCCTGTTTTATTAGGACCGAGGGTTGCGAGGGGTTAAATGATTAATCCGCGGACAAAAATGAATAGTTGCAATTTGGAATGGTATAATAATTATCGAAAGAATTCAAGAATACCGACACGCCATTTTCCACCTACCAATTTGTTAACAAAAGGACGATATTCCTGGGTGGCTCCTATTTCTTGCAACAAATGCAAAAAGAATGTTTACTTTGCGTCAAGATACGCTGTCTAATAATCACAAATTTTATCTACCCTGTGTGTTTTTATAGACCTAGTTGAGAAGGGCAAAGTGAATGGTACTTTTTCGTTTATTATGTTCCCTCACTGGACAGGCCACTCTGTATCTTCTGTGATATTTTTTTTAAACAATTCTTTGATCGTGCTGTACGCGTCAGAAACTTCGAAAACCTTGCTCGGGAGTGCAATTTGTTTCTTTGTTTTTTGAAAAAAGAGTCCGTCGTTATCATCGTTCCGACACCGGTACCGATTTTAGCCGTGACTAAACTCGCGCGACCATACTCGCGCCCCGTCGCGCGCGCGAGTGCCTCTCGCGTTTTCGTCGGACTTTTGGTTTTCCACCGTGGGGATCCGTAAATAGACGGGACGAGTTTACGCGGCGAGGAACGAAGAACGATGTTTCATTAAATACGTCGTGATTAAGCGACGGGCAGCCCTGAACCTCTGAAACGTCTGCTCCAGTAATCTCGCGTTACCCTAAACGGTATACCGGCTCGTAAAGTTCCGAAGCTCACCTGTTTCGGTGCAACCAGTCCGGCGGATCAGTCCCGTGTTATTTGAACTTGTTATGTGTCATTTCATATTTTTGAAATCCCCCTCCTAAACGTGAATTCTCGATATATGTCAACAACACGGGTCTTGCCAGCGTCATCTATCGTCCAGGAGACACACTCGAGCTTCGTGATCCCTTACGGGGTATACTCCGCGACATTTATCGTCCAGACCTTGGCGACATGTACAGAGAAATCACTGTTATATAGTGATGAAATGAAAATGTACAGAATAAGTAGAACCTGTACACAGCTTAGGTTTTTGTGCTTTCTCGTCGACAAATATACGAAAAAGTCACATTTTGCTCGCGGGTTGACCTAATATCTCGCGACGGAATTTATGTACCATAGAAGCAAATGTCTCGGGGACTTTTTCCGAGAGCGCAGCGCGTTGCTGCGCATTTGTTCCCGTCTGAAAAGAAGTCCCGCGGTTAGAAATGCGGTTGTCCATTAAGCGGGGAACGTTCCGACGGTGGAAATCTGCAAACACGGCGAATCCGCGAATATTTAATGTCTTCTGGAAGCGCGCGCGGTTGTTGCGCAGCGCGCGGAATAAATGGCCGTTATCAGTTGATGGATTTTCAGCGGAAACTCAAGTAGTCGCGGGCTGTTCTCGCTTTGGTCTGTTTTGCCGGGGTTACTTACGACCGGCAGCTCGTTATTCGCTATACTTGCACCTCGTGTAACGGTACTTCATGTACGTACAAATGTAAAGGAAGTACAGTTATCGCTTACATGAATATTTCAGAAAATCTCGTAATATAGAAAGTTCATGGGACAGCGCCCCGGAGGAGGGATTACGAGCGAGCCCGCGCCCAGAAATCGTCTTGTTTGCCACGCGTCGCTTCCCCCGCAAAACATCGGCTCGGACTATACTAATCTTAGACAACGGGGACAGACGAAAATCTCACTTTTTACTGCCCGGTAGTCGCCGTTCCAGAGAATGTCCGCGCGATCGTCACCGGGAAAATGTCGAACGTCGAGCACATCGTTCACGGTGTTCCTATATTTGCTGAATCATAATTTCGCATAATTCTTTGAACCTCTTCCCGTGCCGTTTAGTTCGCCGAAATTCTAAAACAGACCAGAGTGACGCTCGAAAACAGTTGCAATACTAGCCGAAATGTGAATAGCTGAGATAGTGTCTTTTGTAAATCATTCCACGACTCTGACTCGTGGTGTTCACATTTGGCAGATTTTCTGTCCACGAGTCGTACTCGTGATGTTTACCTTCGTCGCAAAATCTTCATCGCCAGTCTGACTCGTTTATGCTTTTAAGCTTTCGAATATTTTATATCAATATGCGTAGTTCGACATGATTTTTAAGGATTTTACAATAAAATAATAAAGTAAAAACTAGAATGCTTTATCTATTTTCCTGGAAAGCGATATTCACAGATTAGTGCATTATTATGTTAACAGAGAGTTTATACGTTGTCGGAATATACATTGTCAGCTTTATAACATATTTCCTGTTATTCTGCCATATTTTCCGGCTGCTTGTCCAAGCTACAAACGACCACAGTAAAAAAGATATTTATAAATTGGTCTGTTCCTATTAAAAACAGAGAGATCTCTCCATTTCTTAATTTATTTATTAAATACACAACCATACGTATTAAGGTATTTATTCATGCATGAAAACACTAGGTTTACGGAGCACAAAAACTAAGTAATGTGTCTATCCAAGTTTTCAGCCATTTTTTAAACAACGTGTACTTAAAGAAATAATTGCGTTGAGTAGTTCCACGCAGATGGATCTTAATCACAATTACCGTAAATCAAAGATATTAGAACCCGTCATTTCGAGAGGTAAACTCAGTATTAACATGCTTTTCAATATTTTGTGTATGTTTTCAATATCTTAGAGCATCGACTGGCTTAATACACAAATCTAAAGGAACATTAGCATCCGAGTAAACTTATTCGCAGGGCTGGCGGTTCTCACGAACAGAACGCCTGTGTATAACGTGCCGTTAAATAACGACAAGGTTCTCGAAAAACAATATTCAGTATCACGGCCGACAAGAGGTGAGAAATCGAGAGAAAAACGAGGGAACACCGATTTGTATTTCTTCGCGAAAACCCGTCAAGAAACGGCGACAAGTGGCCACGCTGGGGTCCGTTAAGTCTCGGTACACGTTCAGGCAAATATGTTCAAAGGGACGTAACTTATGCGCGCGCGGCGGAAAGACTTCGCGGCCATAAGAAGCGTTTCTCGCGGTTTTCGAAGTTATAAGTCGATATTGTCTCACACGACTGTATTTACGAGCTTTTGTTGAAAGGTGCACCTCGGACCGGTACAAGATCGCCTCGGTATTTCTCGGACAGTATCGATGATCCTTGAATATGTAAAAGTAATTCCGATGGCCTCTTTGTTCCGACGTTCGGACACTGTTTTATTTTTGGCGTGCATGCAGATACCCCGGCTTTTGCGTGAGTCAAAAATCACCGGTACAATTTCAAGTCCGAGTTCATTAAAATAGTAAGCACGGGTTCAAGCTGCTTAAATCTATTCGATCTAATTGCTGGACGCAAAGAGACTCTTAAGTAAGCTTTTTCGAGAGTACTTTACGACGGACGAACAACTGCAAGCTGATGCACGCTGCGAAAACAGTGCTGGTAAGCCGAGCAATTGAAATTTAGAACGGTCGTTGCATCAGCACAGTTACACAGTGAAAATGTTCAGTTTTAAATTTAAAGGAATTATTATTATTTAAAGGATTTTTAATTTTAAAGGCAGTTTTGCCTCGGACGGAGTACTGGCCGACCAAAATAAGTTTCCTATGTAAGACATTGGTATATATATATGATATAAATAATCAGGAACATCAGTAATTGTCGCTTTCAAACGCGACGGTTGCCGGTTTCGCGACAGCTTCCAGAAAAACGTGTCTCCCGATAGTTTACCGGTGAAACGGTTTTCTCGCTCGATCATAAAACCGGGCAGCGACCGAACAAGCTCCTCCTATCACGACGGAATCGGCTGACTATTAATTTCCACGGACAACAACCGGCGAGTCAACAACACTTAACCCCCGGCGCGCTCGCTCTTGTCAACGTCGCTAAACGACTGCGACAAGCACGACAATAATCTCGCAAGGTAATACATCACGATTCCAATTATCGGCGCGGCGCGGAGGGGAATTAATCGCGCGAGGTCTCTCCGCGATCGTTCCCCGGCCGCGAAAAGAAAACCCGGTGAAATACATCAATCTGGAAATCAATTTGGACAACCGGAAAACGATTCCGTTCGCGGAACAAGCGTCCACGAGAGATATATCGCGGTGCGAATGAGTGCGCGGTGGGCACACGTGAATGAAATTATACACTCCTACAAGATCCCCGTCGCAATTTGCGGTAATTGCAATTTACGAGGAAATCCAGGGTGAGCGGATTATGCGTCACGGTGAAATCTGGAACGGCGAACCCGAGGATGAAAAAGCGATACGTCCGAGACCTTTTGTTTGTTTTCTCCCGGCGGATTCGCGCAAAATTACTTCACCTATCGTGTTCGAAACTCTTCTTGTCCGACGTCTTGAAACAGACTTTTCAATTGATAGCATCGGTGCTGTGTTAATATCAACAATAAAGGTTGATTTTACATCGATAGAATCGCATTCGGGAATCCCTTGGAAATTATTGTGTCATTGCGTCGTACTCAGGATTTTGTTTTCCAACGGTCTGTGTAAAGCTGGTAAGCTCTACTTGAACCATAATCGACAGGACGAGACAACATTGTCGAACATGTATTTCGTGTCCCGGTAATTCTTCTATTTATCTTTATTTTTTAAATGAGATTCTGGGCCCGCACGATTTATTCGTCGAGAGTGTGGCACGGAACTTTTGCATCGAAATGTACATATGTATCTCTTCTATCAGCTGACGATGAAATGTATCCACACGACAGAACCGCGGATCCGTTTCAAAGCTTTGAAACTCCATTTTAAATTGCAGGGTTGCTAGGCACTTCCGTGTACGACGTGTGTACATACATTGACGCACACGTGTTATACGTGTGTGTATGTGCGAAAAACTGAAATCTCGGTCAGTGAATTCGTCACTGGCCGACTTTATCCACTGATGCAGTCTGAAAGACGATCGATAAATACTGCATATTTTGCTTCGAATTGGATCACGGATTTATGCATAGAGTAGCGAAAGAGTTAGATTGCTTTAAAAAAATACCGATAGCAGTGATTATCCGTCAGTGAACAAGCACATTTGTTTGCGAAGTGTACGTAACAAATAACTTGCGTCATATTGTGAATGTATCGTATTCTGCAACTACGATCGAAATGATTGACAGGCAATGATTACGACCGTCAATGTGCACAATTTTATATAGGATATTTTCCGATATAGGACGACCACTTTTCATCATCCGAAATACGAGAAAGGCCGGTCCCCAGGCATTGCCTTGTATCGAAAGAAAACTGTAGCGAAATATCTGTATGAAAATATAAATATTAAAACTGTAATAAATAGCGGGTCGGAAATGACTCCGGCGTAGGCCACAGAACTCCCATGAATCCGAGGGTTAAGAGCACCGATTCTACATTAAAATTACATTAAATTGATCTGTAAAAAATTTGGAAGCGTAACGTAAACTAATTGTTGTACATTCCCAAGGGAATCGAAGTCGTGGGGTTCATAGAGAACGTGTTTTCAAGAGTGTACGAATATTATCGCGAGCGACTGTTATGTTCTCGATTAATAGAAATCAGGAATCCTAGGCAATCCTTCTTCCCCGAAATTTATTATTCTTAGAATAGAAGTTGTCCTTCTATTCGGTCGCGGGCTTTCGGTGCACGAAGAAATGTAACGGAAACACACTCGGAGCCGCGAAGACGGGATCCGGAAACGAAACGTATTCTCCGAGGACGCACGTTGCGGCAAGTAGACGGGACGGAAACAATAGAATTACCAGTGACACACGACCTCTGAATTAATGTCTCGTCGACGGGGACGCGGCTGCAGCACAGAAACCTCCCCGGTCGGGCAGGTCCGGGATCAGAAATAGCGGAAATTCAATTACCCGGTGCGCCGTGTATCGAGCATCAGGCTCTCGTCGCCGTCCTCTAACGACTATCACGCGGTGTTCCTGATTCTTTATCTCTCTCTCTCTCCCTCTCTCTTTATCTCTCTTTATCCTCCCGATTCCTGACAGAGGCCCACCAATACTGTCGCCACCGGTGCCCACCTGAGCCGGTTCAGGAGCGCAACACGTGGCGAGTAGGTACATATGACGTTCCAATCATTCCTGCCAGTCTTTCATACGCTGGCCTGCTACATGGCACACTGAAATCACCGTCGCAGGTTTCACCGACTCGGCAACGCGACCAGAACTTTTCTTTTTTAATTGAAAGCTTAATTGTATCTCCCCATAGGGGGTTATAAAGCTGTACATTAGTAATTACATCCTACTGTTAAGCATTAATAATGTAGGAACCGTAGAACACATCAGGTATATAACACATAAGGTATATAACACATAAATAGATAGCTTTAAATCTTTAAATTACATTGCTTGAAAAAATTGAAAAGAGAATAACATGCCTGAATATTCGGTTCATGTTTCGGTTCTACCAAACGGGTGAGTACGACACGTTTGCCCAGAAACGAAGCCTGTAATAAACAAACAGGAGGTTTTACTGCCGGCGATAGGTTATTGTCAAACGTTGGCAATGTCTTTCAGTCTGGACCGAGTCTGGGCTCGTTGGCGTCGGCGTGTAGATGATATTTATACGCGTGAGGAGGTTACACACCACGTGCATCGCGATGCATAGAATATTACTACCTATTATAGTTGGCTGGCATCAGCCGTGGGGACGAAATGCCGTTAGGCGACATAGACACCAGTGACACACATTTCCGTGGCTCGTCCTATTCGCCGAGACTGCCCGTTCCTGCAACCCGGATGGCTCATGCATAAGAAGGGGAGTACCATGTGTACCCGCATGCGTTCTGGATCGATCTCTACGGTTTTTGCTCTCTAGATCGGAGGGGTTGATAGGGTCTTTGAATAACATCTCGACAGACATTCAACAATAGGGAAATTCTTATTTGTATTTTTCCCTCTGTTTTATTCGGTTACTTTTTCTTTATTCGACAGCATTTGCTATCCCCCTTGCAATCCTTGATAGTAACTTTAACATTAAAATTACAACGTGTAGAATATCATAAGAAACACATGACGCGACTTTCTGTATCTGCTAAACCATGTGATCAATTCTGTTATCCGCCCTTAGTATCATTTGCCATGGTACAATTGTCAGCCTTAAAATTTTGCATTGATTCCAGAAAAGTTTCTATAATATATACATATTTTATTATCCTTGTTATTATTATTATTTTATATTATTGTATATATATATTTATTATTATAGAAACTTTTTCGTCCACGCATTTTCTCCACGGGGTCTGTTATGGTCGTCGCGAAACTCGGTTGAAAACGTCCCGAGGACCAGAGCTAGGTGTTCGAACAGCAGTGGCGCCATTTTCCAAATTTTCCGCGCGTTCGAGAAACTTTTCCAGGCTCGCGTTTTAAGCCACGGTTCCCCGCGCGTCGCGAGACGACTTTCGAACTGGTTCGCGTCTCGAATGATATACGATTTCCTTTGATTTATCGTTTCGAAAGGGTACACGTAGGTATATATCGTACCCCCACGCACGTTCGTTGGACAATTTTATCCTTGAGATCTCTCCTTCTACCGTGAAGCACCGCGCGAGCTACGCCAAGGACTCTCTCTGTCTTCGGAGCCTGGCCGGGAGCGCAATAAGTAGAAATCAAATATCACTTAGCGTTGTAAGAAGCCGGGCCCCCGTGCGCTTGGGATTCGAGTTTCCGCCTCGAAACAGTATGCCCGTAATTACACGATTTGACCGACGAAAAACTCTGTCCGATTGAAATTCGCAAAAACGAGCCGGACAGGGTTAATTGGCACGCGAACGATGCTGCTCGCGTCGTGAAAATCTGTTTGCTGACTCTTAAACGGTCGTTGCAAAAACGCGTAGATATTTTACTAACACTGTCCCAACCAGTCATCATTCAATTCCTCCTCGCCTCGTTGTCGTCGATTATAAAAGACATCTTTAGGTCTGCTCTTCTGAGTTGCGTTAGAACACGAAATTGTACAGTCTTTACTCGATGTATGTCACAAATATCTATCCGATGTATGTCACGAATATCTATCCGATGTATGTTACGAATATCTATCCGATGTATGTCACCAATATCTATCCGATGTATGTCACGAATACCTCTCCAATGTATGTCACAAATATCTACCCGATGTATGTCACGAGGGGTCCCAAAGCTCAATGCTGAGGAGTGTAAACATGATACAGGTATGAATAGTATCTTCTAGCCTTTACATGTCCCTGCGTAGACCCGTGTTGCTGACATATATCGAGAATTCACTGTGTCGACGATTTTTACTACTAAGAATATGGCACGTATAGCAATACCAATATCAAAACCTCGTTAAGCATATTGGACTTAAATGAAGCCTGTTTATGTTTTATTAATTTCTATGCTATTTGGCTCCCATCGAATACTAATTCACGTGGGAGTAATCACAAATGTGGCTCGAGCTTGTGTACGGTCGTACGGATTTTCTTGATTTATTCGAAAGTGAAAGATAATATCGACTAATTTGTTTATGTATAAGGCGTGCTTTTTTATATATGTTGAATTGCTCGATGCCTGCATAATAAAATGGAATTCGTTGAATCATAAGCGATAGCTATGACTATGTATCTGGGATTTCAATGGGATGTTGTAACTGTGGGGTAGCCCGAACAACGTCTGAAACGTTACAGTGAAGGGGCGGATCTCGCTATCGTAGGGCAGCTCGATCGAACATAAACTCACGATCGAGCCCGCGTTAGTGTCTAATAATATTAACATTCTCATACAATTGAACGTTGACAAGGAAATTGACTTTGGTTCCACTTGCTCGCTGGCAAAATTTTGGGGTGAACAATTTTCATCGAGAAATCCAGAAGAACAACATTTTGCAGTCCCAATTTTTCTCTGTACTTTCAAATGTTGTTCTGCAAGCCTGTCACTTAATATCACAATTTTAATTTATTTGTATGTAATTGGCGTATCTTGCTTATCTGTTTTAAAAACAGTAGACTAGAACGACACACCTGACTCTGCGGCTCTGAATTATTTTGTTGCTAAGGAACAAAGAAGGACGCGAACGAAATTAGTTATTAAAGAGACAATCTTTGAAGAACAGTGCAGAGTTTCGGGCTTTAAAGCAGCAACGAACCTCCGATCGCGAGCGCAGTATCGAGCTCGGCGGGTCACCCTGTATACCCTAGTGAAATCAATAAAACCATTAATGCAGAGGTTACTTAAAAATACCCTGCGCAGTATTTATACGGAGCACTTCAGTCAATTGGCGTTCCCCTTCGAGAAACCGCGATTCAAATTCGACCCGCATTTCCCGTTCTAAAAATGTCCGGAACGGGGAACACATGCGATTTCCAAGGTTCTCCGTTCCCGGGGGTCGTAAGCTGATCTCTTTAATTCATCCTACGCGATCAGTATCGCCCCTAAAAGCTTGCAGCCGTTCCCTTTTCACAAAGGAAGATCGAACCCAGTTCCACGACTTCAACAAAGTAAGACAAAGTTAACGTAAGACGCGTCAAAGCTTTTCCGCAATTAAATCTTAAGTGTCGCAGAGCTAGGTAAAAATAAGGAGAAAGGGAAATGAGTTTCGATTTCGAAAATATTTCTTGAAGTTCACCCGTCTTGAGGGGGCTGTGTGCTCCACGTAAACTCTGAAAAAATAGATTTTTATGTCACAATTATTTGTTGCAACTCTTTCGTGATATAGAACAATTTCTTATACAGTTTCAATTAATACTTCCTCGGTTCTACCTCGCCTCCTTAAGAGGGCATTCCCTAGAAAATTCTAAAAGTTGTCAGTACAGTGAATTCTCGATAAATGTCGACAACACGGGTCTACCCAGGGACATATATCAGCCAGATTATTCATTGATACCTGTACAAAGATTGCAGCGGGCTATCATTTGTCATTGAATATTCTCGACATTTGCTACGAAGAGACACAGCCAATTACTAATTAACAGTGTGAAAATCGAGAATCTCGTCTCGGGATTCAGTGGAAAAAATTATTGGGAACCGTGTAATTCTCACGGAACTAGTAACGCGGGAAGTTTAAAGCGAATCGGTGCGGGTAATTTACGTTGGGCGAAGTCGTTTATGCAAATGTGGCACGTTCCGTTGCATCCAACGATCGCGCGTACGGCTCAGCTGGCCGATCGGGAGGTTTGCTTAACAATAAACATAAAACCAGCGATAGAATCGCCGTAGGCCGGTCCGTTCCGAATGTGAAATAGCAACGAGCTGCGCTAATCGTTCTCCTCGGTGGATCCCGAGGAGTTGCGAACGAACTCTTTCGCTTCGTTTGCCGTGCAAACAGCCGGCCGGCCGGGTGTCGCGTTAGCTTCTAACCTACGGTCTGTCAATAACTGGCACCAACAATGCGAAGACTGTGCGAGAGGAAGTGATGCAAGCGGTGCTCGAGCGAGCGCAACGCGAACACACACGCAGGCGTGTCGCTGCGTTGCTGGCCGGCTAGATGCATTCAAATGCACACGCGCCTCCGCCGCACAGACGTGTCTTTGATGAGCAGACCGATAGACGGCTCGCGGGATTATATTGCAATCGGCGGCCGCTGCATTCCAGCTTCTGCAGTATGTGGCATTGACTTGAAATTGTGCAACTGCCGGTGCAGTACGCGCGCAGTCCGGACGCAACAACGCGTTCGGAAAGAGAGATTTTTCGGGACCGAAGCTCAAGATTTCTGCGGGACTGAAATTTGCAAACAACAGGCTTCGAGATTTGCTAACACAAGTAGATCGTGGATCTTTATGCAAAAGAAATATTGCGTCAATTGCAACAGACTGGTGCCGCGTAGGCATTTAATTCTCACTCGAATGATTCTAACAAAGCTGAAAATAATAGACTGGGATTCTTGAATCATTTTAACCTCGCCTTTTAACCGTTAACAGGCCACGAATCTTTTTTAACACATTGCTGACCGGTCACGAGTTAACTCGTGTTTTCATGACCGAACGTTGTTGGGACAATATCATACCAAAAAAGGATATAAACGGTTATATAGAAGATATGTCTAAAGTTTTATTTGAATGCATTATGTATAAATAAAGTTTATTTAGATTGCTTTAGTTCTACATTTAATTACGAAATAATATCTGGTGGCATTAGATAGCTCCTGCGTAAAATTGCCGGTCAACAATGTGTTAATAGAATGTCTACCATACTGTGATTACTGTATATATGTCGCGGAATTATCCCCACCACCGCAGGGTATATCCCGTGAGGGGACGCCGAGGAGTCTCCTTCACGATACAAGACACTGAAAAGTCCCTTGCTTTCGACATGTATCGAGAATTCACTAAATCTTGGTCCACTTCGCTTTCCAAGGGTGAATAATCATCCACCGTGCTCCAATTAAACTCCCGATCAAAAATTCTAATTAGATTCTCGATATCGATGCTTCTAGGGAGCCCCCCGTCCGTCCCGAGGTTTATTTAATTATGCCATAAAACCCCGTGGCTCCCTACTTACTGAACCAACCGACCGTCGGAAGGTATCGGCGGCATTCCAGACGGTCAACGACTTTTTTCAAGCCGCGGCACCGATCGAATTAATGCGAGAAGCGTGTGGCCGATCGTGGGCGGTTCGTTTCACCTCGTACACCGCGCCGTGCAATTAGCTTAAATATATAATCCGCGCGATTACGGCAATTACCGTGTCTAACGAGGAAAGAAGCACGGGCGACGAGGAAGAACGGGAACGAAGGTGAGATCACTTCAGATTTCACGAGGTTACGCTAACCGCTCTGCGCTCGCGGAGAATAGACCCACCTGTCGGACCACGGCTGTTCCCGAGCGGCTACGAGCTGCTGATTAACAAACGAGCCGTGCGCCGAGATAATCGGCCACCGACCTATATACCAAATTGCATTATCGTGCGCGCGAAACATCCTGATCGACGGAATCTTGCCTCCGCTTCGGCGAACCAGACTGAATTTTATCGGCACCTCCTCCTTCGAACGATAAGCACGATCCGCGATATAATTTGTAATGATAGAACCTTGGATTTACCTGCGTTTCTCAAACCCGACGGTTCATGCGACGTAAAATTGCAGAAAAAGTTTCGGAACATTTGACGGGATCTCGCTTTTATTTGATCACCATTTGCGATTTTCTAAATTTTAACGATTCCACCGGTTATCCTGTTCGAAGTAAAACCTGTTCCGATGCAAGCAGGACGTCTTACGACGGTCACGAGTGGATTCTGAATCTCGTAAACATTTTCTAAACGAATTTGAAGAAACACCAGAGTCAGATCAATCCAGAAAGCCCGTGGTCTAGACACGAGATTTGTGTATATAGAGTCGCTTTCAAGGTGATCTTTGTTTTCTTTTTTTTTTTCCGATAGATATGTATGTTTTCGTTTAGCTTCCAGTTCATTCCGCGATGAATTCATCGATCCAAATTGGTGTGTCAAGGTCGTTTAAGGTTATTCGTTGCTGTGCAAACGGTAACCTGATTAAATGCGTAGCAATCTGTCTACTATATTCCAAGTAATGGCTTTCGACATTCGAAGAAATTTATTCTGACCCTGACAGACGGTTTCATCCCCTAATAAAAAAAAAAAATTGAACTCAAACCTGATAACCAACTCTGAAGAACGATTTGTCAATGATCTGACATAATTATACAATAAAATAACAACCTGTGTTGTTTGAAATAATATTTCAATATTTAGCACGGACATGGAAGTAATTATAGAACAAAGGAATACGATAGTTGAAGTAATACAATTTCAAATAATGTTAGTTCAAAAATGCCTAGGTCTGGTCTTTAATCTGTGGTACTCACCTAACAGCATAAGTACACGTGACTATGGTATGAAACGGAATGTACACATTTTTTCTGTTACATTTTCTCATTCAGAGCAGCAACGGGGTTAAGTATGAATAAAATTCTGGAATTTTCGGGAACGCGATATCACGTCCTGCTGCGTCGCCTCGGTGTCATGGCGTGTCGGTACAATTGAAGCGCGGCGCGCGACAAGAAAGCAAGTACGCCCTTCGAGACCTCCGAGCCTCGGGAAGGGAGGCGAAGGGTCGTTTCGCGACGCGAGAGCAGCAAACCCCGTGTAGCCGGGAACAAAAGGCGGATCTCTGCCTCTTTTCCATCAAAGTCCAATTACCATGATGGAACGGAGAGCTCCGTTAAATCTCGTTCTACAACCGGTGCACCCTTTCCTCACCCCCCCGCAACGTCGCGAGACGTAAGTCAGCGACTCGAATTGATCCGACGAAGAAGATTCCACCCCTCCTTCCGGGACAAGTGGTCTGTCGGCGAGCGCCAGCGTTTAGGCGTGTCGACTTCACCATTTTCCTGATATTCCGTTCGTTTTTCAAACGCGAGAGCTTCGAGACACCAGATCTCCTTCGGAACGTGATACAAGACTCAAAATTAAAAAATTCTTTCCTCAATCGGGAAACGTTCCACGTGCCTATGGCAACACTAATTTTTTCGTAAATTAAAATAATTATTATAGAAGATGATTTTCGTAGAAAATAATTCAACTGCTGGAACACATGGACATTTCATTCATTTTATGCATATGGAACATTATAACGTATATGTAACAAGCCCAATTGCTAAGACAATATTGTTTATGACGAATATAATGGCAATTCTTTTTTTAATTATTGTTTTGTGAAGCTTTTGCCAACATATCTGTGACATTTTTCCGATTCAAATAAGTCCAAACAAGACGTAGCTCGGGGCAGACAGTATTCTCGATATATGTCAGCAATACGGGTCCTGTATCGTCCAGGAGACGCGTTATGTTTACACTCCTCGCCAACAAGCCCAATTGCTAAGCCAATATTGTTTATGACGAATATAATGGCAGTTCTTTTCTCTGTTTTCAATTATTGTTTTACGAAGTCTTTGCCAAGGCCTTGGCGTCATATACAGTGAAGTCATGGTACTAAGCGTGCGCGTCAGATGGCATCGAGAAACTGGTAGGTACTACACGATATCCCTGCTTCGCGCTACACGTGTTGCCATAATCGCTATGTAAAGGAAATCAATCTGTGCGAACGACTACTAACACTGACTGAAGATTGAGTGTGTTTTAAATTACTGCAAAAATTCCACGAATGCGTTTAACTGGTTCGAGAGTGCACAGTAAGCATGGCGGTGCATAGGCGTGTAGAATTTCGAATCGACGCGGATCAATTAGCGGCGGAGTATCGTCGTTATTGTTCCGGGACGATGTAAACGACCTGCGGTTCTAGAACAGATGCATTATCTAACTTCTGACGTTGAATTATCGCATCGCTCGCGTTCCGTTCGTGTGACTCATCGCAACCCGCAAGTGTCCGTTCTTGTCAGCACTTTTGGCCGACCGCGAATCAAAACAAGAACGTATCTTATTCGACCGTTCTTCGCGAGTGCATCGCGTTCCCGCTATATTTTTCGTCATAGTTATCGTCGCGCTCAGACTTTGCCCATTAACTTACGGACAACGAGAACGCGTTCGGTCTCTCTCTGTCCTTCTCTCCTCGAATTCGTTTCAATTACGTCGCAGTTTTACACCTCCGCGACGCATTAATTAAACATTTAATGAGCCGTCACGCGCTCGCGTTATTTCGCTTCCGCTCGCCTCCTGGCCGCCGATAAACGCGTAATTCGCCGAGTGACAGGTTAATAAGAATTTTCAGTTAATGAATCCTAAATGTCAAACGGAATTATTTTCCGCGAACGTTTCAGTCCCTGGAAAATGGTAAATGGCAGGTGGAAAGCGTTAATTATTCCGGACACCGTTCTTCAGCGTTATTGGAAATTTTAATTTAGTAATTTTCAGGGGTAAATCTCCCGGCAATGAATAAAATCTTGTGACGACACCGAGTCGAAAATTACCGAATTTCAGTTCCGGTGAGGGCACACGAATTCAACCAGCGTACGAAATCAGGTTTATGCACGAGAGCATTGCATAAATAACTCGCAGATGGTATCAACGGCTGTACGAAATTTCTAGTGAAATCATGGCGGAGCTATGAATGCGCTTTAACGAACCGCGAATATCAGGACTTTATTTTCGACGATCGTTTCACGTGCTCTGTATAATCGATCTCTGACCGCGTTAGCCACCGATAATTTGCGCTCGAGATTCTTCGTGTTTACCGAATCATGCTTCGATAGGACTCTATTACACGTTGATGGAACTCACGTACAGGGTGGCTCAAAATTTACGACTTTTGTAATAAGATAATCTAGGATCTTTTTCGGTCTGGTGAGAAGATGTTTTAAGCAACGGTTAATCAATTTTCAATGGTCTAAAAATCGTAACAATTTCGCAAACTACCTGATTTCAATGAAAAATCAAAATCCCATCGACTTTTTAAAATGCCACCGTCCCTATGTATTTCCATTGTCTCCAATCTCTTAATTAATTCAGAAATCTTCATAGTCTGGACACGAATTATGTTACTGTTTATCATTTCCTGACACGATTTTTCAATCGTGAACATTTAGAGAGACGTAAAGTGAGACAAGTAAAATCGACATCACAAAAATGTTGCAGAAATTGTAAATTGTAAATTGTTTACAGAGCTTCGCCTGTATCAGATTACGAATAACCTTGTAAAATTGAACTGTCAAACAGAAACGATTAAAAACGGGGCGTAGGTACAGGGTGTCCCAAAAATCTTCTACTTCCTCGAAAGGGGTGATTCCAAAGTCATTCGAAGTAACTTTCTCCTTCACGGAAATGTTCTTGGTAGCTTCGTTCAAGAGTTATTACCGAGAAACGCGAGCCAATCAGACAGCGGACGGATTCCGGCTCGACCAATCCCAGCACCGCGACTCAGCGCGAACCGCTGTAACCGCGTTTTCATTGGTCCGCGTATTTCGTCGATAACTCCGTAACCAAGCCGCGGAGGACATTTCCGCAAAGAAAAAAATTGCTCCAAATCATCTTGGAAACCGCCTTTCACGACATTTTTGGCAATTTGTGCGACCACTTCTGCTCTAAAAATGTCCGAAGTCTGAATAAATAAATCTAGAATAATCTAGATACGATCTACATCAAAATAAATCTAAAGTCTGAGTAATCCGAAGTCGAAATAAATGATTGCCAGCAATAAAGTGGAGTTCATTGATTCCACTTTCGTATCGACAAACCTGAATTCTCGTCGAGCGAGCGTTTGAGCAACGGGAAGTCTCGACGCGCGGAGAGCACGCGCTCGCCTGATTCTCTTTTCCTGGTTTCGAGGCTTTATTACAAGGTATTGAGTTTCATTTATCATAACGTCGGAGCTTTTCAGAGGACGGCTGGAAGGACGGTCGGCATTCCGTTCGCGGAATACCGGAGGGAGCGGTAAAAATCAGCATTCCCAATCGCGCCACCCTTTTATCCGCGCGCCTTCAATCCCCGAGAGTGGCAAAGAAGTTCTCGGCTTCCCAGCCGAGCCCGGGGAACGCACAATGAACGCGTTGTTCCGTCTACACGCACTCCCCCCCCCCCCCCCCCTCTCTCTCTCTCTTGCGCTCTTCCACGCATTCATTCGTACGTGCCAAGTAACATGAGAGCATCATGCCCGAAGTATTTGCACCACCGTCGTCTACCGGCCAGAGTTATGTAAGTGCGATGCACTTTGAGGGCTCGAGCTTCGTTGCATCTTCCAGGATACTTCATTCGGAAGTTTTTCTCGCTGCGCGGCCGATCCGCGAAAAAATGGCTGCGCGACCACGCGTTTAACAGTGGAACGACCGGAGCAGTCCAAATGACTGTTCGTTCCCGAGAGGACAACGCGCGCGGCAACGGCAGCATCGGGGTAATGGCGCGCGAAGTGCGTGTACACAGAAGGGAATCGTCGCGTTAATAGAGCGAACGCGTACACACACATATGCACACGGGCATATGACAGGGACAGACAG
>CM052144.1:6388702-6418499 GCA_028454255.1 Halictus ligatus | reverse complement strand
GACAAACCAGCGTGTTTCTGTTGTATCCGTGTACGCGTCGAACGAGAATCTCGCCGAGCATTTGGCAGAGTCAGCGTTGCGATTACGGCTCATCGCGAGCGAAACGTTGTCGGCGCGCGTTACGGTGCCAAGTTGCTCGCGGAAATTGCACCTGTCGGCCGCAGCAGCGTGTGCCGGTATATCGATCCCCGTCGAATTAAACGAGCACCGATTAGAACCGATTTACTTTCTACTGGAAAATCGATACGCCTTCCACGCGGTGCGCACACCGCTGCTGCCGTGTTCAATAATTCAGGGAACAGACGACGGGGGGACGACGACGCCCCGTTTCGTTTCGTTTCGTTTCGTTTGCCCGAATCGAATTGCGTGGCACGGGAGATCGCCTGAATTAATCGCGGCTTGGCGTAACTCGAAGGTCGTAAAGTGTCGACCCAGACAGCGACAGTGAACGGTCTTAATATTCGACGTGTGTTGAACCCGTCCGCGGGTAGACCAACGTTCGCGCCAGAGGCGCGTGGCCAAGCACTATGTTCTACCAGTACTGCGAAATTTATTTGCGATTGTCCGCGTCTCTGCCAACTGCATGCTACGGCTTCTCCGGTTCGACCTGGATGCGTTCCTCGCTTCCACGATAGTGCAGAACCATCCTGGTCCGAACCTCGTCTATGCGAACCAATTAACCCCCATCGAATGGTGATTGAATGGCGAGGATGATTAAATTCATTTGCGTTTAATAAATTGCTAAACGTTTCAGTCATGCACCAGTAAATGGCACTATTTTCGTATGTAGAACATGAAAAATATATATAGAAGGGATATATATAGGGTATTGTACGCTAGGATAGGCTAGGATAGGCTACCATAGGCTACCATAGGATACCATAGGTTGGGATTGGCTAGGATAGGCTAGGATAGGCTAGGGTAGGCTAAGATAGGCTACCATAGGCTACCATAGGCTAGGATTGGCTATAAATAGGCTAGGATAGGCTAGGGTAGGGTAGGCTAGGATAGGCTACCATAGCCTAGGATAGGCTACCATAGGCTGGGATAGGCTAGGATATGCTAGGATAGGCTAGTATAGGCCAAAATAGGCTGGTGTAGGCTAGGGTAGAGTAGGATAGGCCAGGATAGGCTAGTATAGGCTAGGATTGACTAGGATAGGCTAGAATATGGTAGGATAGGCTAGTATAGGCTAGGATTGACTAGGATAGGCTAGAATATGGTAGGATAGGCTAGTATAGGCCAGGATAGGCTGGTATAGACTAGGATAGGCTAGGCTAGGCTAGGATAGACTAGGATAGGCTAGTACAGGCTACGATTGGCTAGTATAGGCTAGGATAGACTATAATAGGCAAGGATATGCTAGGTTATATATATATATATATATATATATATATATATATATCAGTATGTTTGTGTCACATGCACACGAATATTCGTACGGAACAAACGGCGACAGTAAACGCACAGTGATAAAGTGTGTGCCGCACGAGAAAATACGAGGGCGCCGTACGTTCACTCTGACTTTTATCGCGCCGTGTAAATCCTTGAGATCCGACGAAATATTTAGTGAGAACAATAATTGGACATTAACGTCCAGTCCCGGCGAAGGCTTCATCGGGACATAAACGCCCGGCCTTAGGCCGAATGACGATTATCCCGCGGTTGTGGCAACCGCTGATGGAAATTACGCGTTCCGCTTCGGTGTGATTACGCTCGTGAGTAGCCTTCGGCACGTGCTCGTTGCCAACAGTCTTACCCAGATCAACGAATTCTTTCCCCCCCTCGATTCGGTGCAACGCGATCGAATCGTCCGTTTCACAATCGATCTCTTCCCGTAACGATCTTTGCCGATCACATTCGGATCGAGCTCGCAACCGACGATTTCGGTGAGCATGACTCGAGTTCTCCTCTACTTTCGATACCTGATAAATTTTCATCTCGTTTCTTGATCGTTAGTAGATCTAATAGACACTTCAAGTTAAGCGCTTGTCAAAATGGAGTCGGTAGAAAATTCTCTGAAATATTTACTTTCCAATACTAGGTTGTTGCCGGAACGAGTCGATTTTACGAATTTAAAGCTTTATTTTCGACAAGAAATGTAAGAAAATTCTAACCTTCAACATCCACGCATATAGATCCATGAAGAATGAAAAATCCTTACATGGTTCGAAGCGATAAATAAATAACAACAATGACAAGGTAAAATAAAGTTCCTCGTTCTCGGGGCGCGTCTCTGAAGGGAAACTCTCCGGGCACGTTAATCATCGGTCCCGGAAGTTGAGTAGTATAGAATCAGGAGAACTTATCTTGGCAAAAACTACGTCAGCTTCCAGGCACTAAGATCTGAGTAAAGTTATGACACGTGACACGTCCCTTCAAGCCAAAAGAAAAGTGGCGCCGCAAACTTGCTGACGTTTTGTTCCGAAGAAATGAGATAATGGAATAAGTTTGTTGGAACATGTCATCGAGCTTCGGCCGACGGAAGCCACTGGCAATTATCTCTGGTGTCTTTAGAGTATACGACAAGCAACTCGATGTAGGCGTAAAAATTGTTCGCGTCGATTATGAAAACTGAGAATTGCACAGAAATATGGTTCGCCCTTTCAATAAGATCATCCGTAAAAATAATCTATTCCTCCACTTAATTTGTTTATTGAATAACTAGGAAGGACATAAAACGTCACTAAATTAATTTTCTCCCGAGGAGACACGATACCGCGGTCGCGTCAGAATTTATTTGGTGATCTCCGGACAGGCGGTAATTTTTCTCCAAAGGGCAATAAATAATTGAAACAAGTACGAAACCTTATTTTTTCGGGCGCAGTTCATACGAAATCCCTGCACGGTGGAAAAAAAGTGAAAAAGCAAAGACGGAAGGTTCCGTTACGAGAGATACTGCACGGGATTAACGCGGCACTCTCGGCGACTGCACAGCTCTACCTTCTGCAGGATTTCACGATATAATCTTTTGATCCTGCCGGAACCGCTACTCGGGACAACTTGAGTGCGAACGATTTCGTCGAAAGGCCATCTTAACGGCTAAAAGGATGTTTCCTCGGGGATTCAAGAGGACACGAATCCCACGTGAAACATTCACCGCTCGTCGAGAAAACTCCCCGCGAATGATAAGACAGTTTTTGCGGGCACACCTACGCCCGGATCCAATCAGTTTCGTTAGCCAAATAACGACACAATGGTCCTCGAACGTAAACGATAACTACCTACGTTATTATGCCTGCAATTTCGGCATCTTATTTTTAACTTCGCGTTCCGTTCGAATATTGCTTGAACATTTTTCTAAAATTCATTCTCGACATTTTGATTCGTTCGTTTCAAGTAGCTGTGTTGTTACGGCTACAATTTCGGGATCTTATTTTTATCTTAGCGTGCCGTTCGAATATTGCTCAAACATTTTTCTAAAATACATTCTTCTCAAATTCGTTTTATTTGATTTTACATCGAGTACCTTCAGTAATAATAAATTTCACAAAGAAACAGAGAATGGTCTATCGAATATCATGACACGACTAACAAGCCGTGAATAACACATTTTCATATTTGAAAAGCGCGAGCAATTATTATTTTGTTAGGGGATTGTACAACCGATTGTCTAAACGAAATCTAAATAAATCTAAACGAAGTGAAACTGAAGTCTAAATGAAATTCGAGGAGAGAATCAAATTCGTGTTTCGCATGTTTCTTGGTACGTGTTAAACATTCGATTAACAATCCGGGCTGCGACATCGTTGAGAAATAAAAGTGGGGGGGGGGGGAGGAAAGGGCCGTTTTACCGTTATAACGACACCGGGGGCCCACTTGTAGAACGATAAAAGGCTATCGAAATTGATCAAAGTAATTGTAGTGCTTTGTCTATCATTAGGGACGCCATTATGGGCTAGGCCGGCGCGCTAGCTTTCCATAAGGGGTAGCCCACGATAATTGCGTATTCCCTAATTGCTCGCTTATGTTTATCGGGGGAGGAATCGATGCGTCGCGACCGAACGGGTAATTCGTTGTTCGAAACCGGCCGTGTCTTTCGCTGCACAGTGAAAGGCTTCGGATTGTTGTTAGGCGTGTTCCCGCCGCGATTGTCGGCGTCGGTGCGCGCTCGCACGAGATATGAAAATCCCGGATTTCGATCTGCCCAGAAAACTATACCCGCGCGCGGCTCAACTGGTCAAATAATTGTAGCCTGTCGCGATGAAAAGTATGCGCACGCGTGTCGGGAACAATGGAACCGTAATGGACTTTCGTAATGTCGGGCCGACGCTGTTGGAAGCATTGCCAGCAGAACCGTGAAGGCCACGACCGGTATAGTGATCCTCGTCCTGTGCCCGATACCCTCGACTTGCCTCCGTGCGGTCTTGTTTTGAAATTTCTTGAAATTATCGACAAATTTTTTCCACCCGAGGAAACATTCGCAGCTTTGTTGCATCTCATAAAACTGCTGCTGCCGGTAGAACAAAAATTTATTGAGGAATTCCAAGATAATTGAGTTGAACAAATTCGGTTTACAGATCTCGCAAACCTAATCCTTGGACCGAGCAGTTAAATTCTTTACTTAAAACAGTGGAAACATTTAAAAAAAGCTTAAGAACGTGTAAATCCTTGAGTTTGGAAATTTATTGAGTAAACCCAATCCTTGGACCGAGCAGTTAAATTCTTCAAGTTTGCAATTGACAAATTAAGAATGAAACTTCAAACAGTGGAAACATTCTTAAACTCTTTTTAAATGTGTACTATGTGTTGCTGTAAAACGAAGGAAAAACGAAGAAGAATATTATTTGTTTCTCAAGTCGATCCACTGATCGATGTTCAAAAATCAATTTTGTAAGATTTGTCCAAGTTTGTCGATCTACACGAATCGGTTGAGAAAACTATGGAAAAGGAACTGGAGTGTTTAATAATTCAGCCGCGGAGTGATTCATCCTGTACGTGCGCGTTGTCTCGAATTCATGTTTCTTATCGGTTCCCTCACTTCACTGATTTCCCCGGACTTTTCCCTGTCCTAGATATCAATTTTCTCGGAAAGTATTGTTTACTGCATACACTTTCCTTTCCACGCGAGTTGCACAAGTGCGACACCACTGTTCCGTCGACGTGTCAGAAACGCTGGCAACCATAAACAGACTACGAATGTTTATGCAAATCCAGCATAAATCGTAGTACCAGAATTTTCATCGTTTAAATTGACTAAAACCTTACAAGTTCCCATTCGTCCCTGACATACACAGGGTGACTCATTAAAGCATTCTTTAATTCTTTAATTTTGACAGAGTAACAAATTTGTAATTTATTATCCGATTTGAATACTATCAGGAAGTCAGTATCTCTTAAGGGTTGTCTTTTTCGTAGATTTCGAGGTCATGGGTGTTTACTTCCTAAAAATAAATACACGTATATTTTGTGTGTCGTGACCTTCAAATGGCCTTGGACTCTTAGTGGAATCTTAAATTTCGTTCGTAAGGAGAATGCAGGCTTCGCTAACGCCGGTAAAAACTGAACGATCGGACATTAAATATTAGAAATTGAAAATCCAGCGCGACTCGATCGTTCCCACTCGTTCGCGATGCATTAACGGTTACGACGCTCGATAATCCCTGCTTAGAGGGTTTCAAATCCGCCATCCCGTGTCTATAACTTTCATTAAATCTGAAACGAGAAGATTCCCGGAGCCCGGGAACGACACGCGCGACCGTGCTCGATACTTTCCAATTAAATGAGTCAGATAAAGCTTCTCGCTGAAGTGCCGCCGCGCCGGGGCAGTCAGCGAAGCGTCGAATGTTGTCAAACAATAATTAAATCGAGCGCGTTCTGCCGGCCGAGCAACATCCTAGTCCCGCCAAGACAGAGAGAGAGAGAGACTGTATGACCCACATGCACGTCGGGACGGAAAAAGAAAATGCAATTATTAGTTTCTTTGTGCGACGCTCCAGATCGAGGAAATTTCCACGAACCTGAACACCGTCTATCTCACGATTTGACGAATTTCATTTGTCGCGCGCGAGACTCGTTCGAAACGCAATCAGCGCGTTAATGAAACATCGTTCGTTACAGAGACGCAATTGGCAAACTTTTGCGCTCCCGCGGAAATCGATATTACACTTGGCGAGCAACAATTGCTGGTTTTCGAACTTTGTTCTTCACTGTTTCCTGCTGTATGGCGACCATTGAACCTCGTTTGTTAAGCAAAGAACATTGTTTGTGTAACATGATTTGTGTACACTTGGAATTTTTGGATTTTAAAACAGACACGTTCCCGCAATTATAATAGACACGTTACTGATACTATTAATATTTGTTTCCTGCTGTATGGAGACCATTGAACCTCGTTTGTTAAACAGTTTATGTAACATGATTTGTGTAAACTTGGAATTTTTGGATTTTAAAACAGACACGTTCTCGCAATTATAATAGACACGTTACTGATACTATTAATATTTGTCGTTGGTATTAATACTTTACTTGGTGCACATTCTTGAGATATATTTATACGATAAACGTGTAATACTTAGGAAATTAATCTTTTCAATTTAGCTTCCATTCATGCAATGAAATACTCAGTAGTTAGCGAACTAATCAAGAAATTATTTAGTCATATAAAATCCTAAGAATTTAATCGAATAGAGATTACATCGAGTTTGTTAATCGAAGTGGTATTTAATGGTTCGTGACATATATTCATGAAATGCATCATTCTCAAAAATATTTTCCCACATTCTTATTATCCAACAATAAATTTAAATACAAATCTTCAAAAAGAAATTAACACTAGGCACGAATGCCCAGACTAAAGAATGAAAATATTAATAGAAAAGATCTATTTGTGCATATTCGCCAGAATTGTACAGTTTTGTTTGATTCAATTGTCGAAATGGTACGGAACGTAATTCACCGCCGTAATAGTGTGCGGTATAAATCATAAACGGTCAGCCATGCATGTATAATGTTAGCAGAGATTGGTAAACGCAGCTGATCTGCCACGTAGGCGCACGCCTGCACGCGCAGCAAAACGTATCGTCGGTATAATAGAATTTTCTTCTTGTCTTCGTCGGCGTTTATTAACCTGCCACTTTGTAATCAGACTCTGATGAGCGCGGAGACGTGGCGGCGTGCTGCGAATCAGTGTGACAGTGATTGCCGGTGTTCTGTGTCTCCTTAAATTTCTGATTACGACGTGCCAACCCCGACGTAATAACAAGTTCGCGATCATGTAAAACCACGGAAGCTGACCGTACTTCCACTTCACGGGACTCTGTAACACCGCTTTTACCGTCGTTGTAATAAACGGGACCAACCGTTGTAATAGAATTTTATTCTCCTGCTCGAACAACGTTCGAACGCCTGAACAATTGTTTCGATTTTATCGAATAATCGTTGCTACGCTCCTCGAAAAAATTGAAGGATCATCTCTCTACAAACCCGAGAAATTGGGTCAGCTTCGAGCGATCGTAACTCCGGCAAAAATTGTTGTATCGATATCGTTGAAAAATCATTTCGAAGCCTGAAGTCTCTACTTTCAGATGCTTCTTCAAATTTTCAGCTGCGTTGCCTTTTAACATAGTTACAACGTTATAAAGAAGACTTTGACAGTTACAACAAATTTTGTTCAACTTCCAGACATCACATGGGAAGAGATAATTTTTTTTTTGATAAATCGAGTTACCATCGTTTGAAAGCGCCTACTTTTCTGATCAAAAAACCTGGTTGTCGAACTTATGCGATTTTTTTTTGTTCGAGGTATGGAACGTTTAAGTAAAAATGGTCTTTTTAACTATAACTGGAAAGCGAACAAATTATCGTAGAATATTGTACCAAAAAGCAATAAAAAGAGCATTTCTTTCTCTTCAAGCAACTTCGAATGGTTTTTTAACAATATAACAATTTTTGTTATGATCGCTTGAAATTGACCTAATATTTTGCACACTTCAAATCTTCGTGCAAAATGGAAATGTTCCGTGTCAATTACACGGAATGAAAGTGACAGAATAATGAATTTCTCCTTTTCATTATTTTGATACGTTCCGAAACGATGTAAGTATAGTTTCGAATTTTTCATGAATTTTGCATGAAGCGGTATAATGATCGCGATAGGTTAAGGGCGGACTTTAACAGTCCAGCTTTTCTACTATATTCAAAAGCCTTTCACATGAGCTTCTCCTCGTTATTTTTTTTTTTCAACACCTACACAGATTGGACACACACGATTTTCCATAGTAATTTCGTACCAAGCGAACGGATTCGCGTGCTGGGACCAAATGAAATTTTGCTGGTAGACGCGATTATATCGGTCACGCGAGCTTCACGATCGAGTAAGGCCATTTTCTTTTAGCACACATGCATAAAGAAACTATTTGCACAGTGCAGTCTGATGGTACTAGCCATTACCGAGCCCTTTCTGTACGAACAATGTACTTCAATTATTCATAAAGCACGTCGGTCTAATAACATCACAAATAACTCACGAGAAATAATATTTTTCTAGATATCAGACTCGCTGAAAACTGCTTCGAAACGTGTGAGAAAAATAGAACAAAATATATGCAAAACAATGATTCACCAACACGTATTCTTCAAAATGCATCACAATACGTATAGCGTATTCTTCCTTACGAAATATTTAATTCATTATATGGCAAATGTTTTTCATACAATTCCATACAATTTTTGATACAAGTAACCAATAGTTTGCTCTACCAATTTTTAATTGTACTTCTAGAACGTTTATAGAATTTTTGAATATCGTCGAATTAAATATTTCTAAAGAAAGTGCAGACAGTTGACAAAATGCCCCTAAGCTTAAAAAACGATGGTTAGACTGATACAATGCTTATGTAAGAAAACTGAGCGGGTAAAATTTAAAGCAGTTAACAAATTAACAGACTTTAAGACCAAAGATGTTTGGAGCTCGTCAAAATTACTGATCGGAGCAAAGACATTTCTATTTCGGAAAATTGTTATTTCGCATAAAGTTCCGCAGTCCGGTGACGGTACTTTCGCTGTACTTGAAGGTTCTGAAAGATGTATAGTATAATGTTCGCAGCTTTTACCGTGAATACGCTCCGCCTCGTGAAAGATTTTAACGAAAAGGTTACCCGGAACTTTGCCGCGGAGTTTCCAAGGATATCGAAATTGAAACGCCTGACCTATCGACTTAATCAACGTACATCCCTAAGCGGAGATGTGGGTGTGCAGCCAGTAACACAGAATATTCAGTTAAACTTCCATCGGAGGAAAGTTATAACGTCGATAAAGACTTTAAATATTAATCCCGATGTTAATGCGAAATTCTCTCGACTCGAGCAAAAACATCGGAATGAGTGGACTCTGCGGTGAAATTACCGATAATCGAAATAATTGCGACATCATTTATATTAACGCTAGGTTTACGGAGCACTAAAAGTGACTATTCTACATCACTTTATAAAATAGACAAGAACATGCTGCTCAAATTTTTAGCCATTGCTTTTTAATAACGTACCCAAAGAAATAAATTTGTTCAACGATTTCTCATGGATGTATCTTTAGAGTCTTAACAATTGTAAATTAAAAATATTAGAACCCGTCCCGTAAATCTAGTGTCAACAGTAAAATTGATGGAACGTTTAGACTTTGAGAAAAATCCTTGAAAATCTGTTGACCAAAAATATATGGATAAAATTGATTATCCCCTTTCTCTCATCATCGTAAAGTATAATTAAAAAATATTCCCGACCACGTAGGGAAGTAACAAGAAACTTTGCGTCGACGAGAACGGAAAACTATTACTAATTCCTTAGCAATTAGTTCGATTTGAACGATTTCAGAGGAAATCTCGTAATAATGTTTCAGATCGATTGCCGAAGGTTTCCGGTTGCCTTGCAAATCTAATTTCGCGCGATTACGACTTCGAATAATTGGCAGGGTTAATTATCGTGCTCGACGGTGCGTCGAGATATTTCGAGGATCCTACGCGTTCGCGTGGACGATGATACAATGACGTGGACGGAGGGGGTGAAATGTCATGTGCGCTGTCGGGGTTGCACACCCTATCCTTTGCCTTAATGTCATTCATTTACCCCGCGCTGCTGAAATTTGTCTCGTCTCGCATCTTCGCTGGTTAGAAGGTTAGAAGAGCGTTCCGCAAATGGCTGCCTCTTCGACTCTACAGGGTGTATAAAAGGGGTGGAAATTTGTCGAAGAAACTTACCGGAAAACTGTTTGCAACGAAGAAAATTGTTGTCAAAAATTTTCTTTGCATCTACGGAAACGACATCTTAAAGAAAGGTGAGTTTTTTGCTAATGGAAGCGTTAACCAATTTTGACGAAATTTTCAGGATACTTTTATAAATCTACGAAAGGTATTTTTTAATTTTTCATTACAGGCTCGGGTAAAAAGTTAAATTAGACAGAGAACGAAGTCTTTTGATATTTTCTAAGAAATTATTAATGGCGTAAATTTTTTGACTGATATCGACTATTTTTCTTGACAATTATAATTTGAAAATTTGTCTCGCGTGTTCTTAAAGAAACTCGAGTCGTTTGATCCACTTCGAAAACGGTTACGTCATTTTCGGAGACATTTTTCGCTGACCGCGTAAGGGCACCTACCCGCGGAGAAAATGGCGGGATTTGCGCGACGTGAATCGGATTCTTAGTTCTCCGGGATCGATGATCGCGTTCCGGGGAAGCGAGTAGGAGGAGTTTTGCGGTCTGAAGCGGCTTGCTGGGAACTCTCTCAAAAATCAATTCTCCGTTCCCCGGCGACCGCAACGATTTGCTGCTATTTTTGCACCTATCGGGAACAATCGCGGGCGCGGAGATTTGCTCCGCGGTCAAAATGAAAATGCGCTCGCATTTGCCGTCTGCGGGTAGGCGAATCATGTTGCGGTGGAACGTACGGATTGGTGAACAGCATCGCGTTTCACTACGGGTGGAGTATTGGTTCAGTATCGGTGTGTTTACATTGTGAGCAGCTAGAGGAGAACGACCACCGGTAATTAGGTCGACTGCGAAAACAAGTGGCCACGCGGCCCGGTCCGGCCCGACCCGGCCCGGCCCGGTCCTGCATCGTCGTTTAAATTCGAGCCCGACTTTTACTCCGACGTGGAAGCGCCGTTTCGTATCGATCGTGCACTATATAAAACGAGCCCAAGAAAGAAATCGATCTTTTCGTATGGTGATTCTGGATCTGTTACGGTGGCGTAACAACTTGAGAAAAAGAAATTTACACGGATCCTCGATAAATTGTCCTGCGATTTCTATTTTCGAGGACACGGTTGACTTTAGAATGCAAATTTATGGTGCGTTCATTTCTCTAAGAAATTATCACGGTTCATGGGCAATTTTTCGAGAATAGTGTGTTTAGTGATTGAATACATTTTGGATCCACCGAATTTGATTCAATGGCCGTTCGAGGATGCTCGATAAATTGTACAATGTCCTGCGATTTCTATTTTCGAGGACACAGTTGACTTCAGAATACAAGTTTATTATGGCACGATCATTTCTCTAAGAAATTATCACGGTTCATGGACAATTTTTCGAGAATCGAGTGTTCGAATACATTTTGTATCCACCGAATTTGATCGAATGGCTGTCCGGAATTGAAAAATAGCAAAACATGTTGTACCCTATTTGTTATCGTGTCCGCCGTGGTTGCGCAACACGATATGTCGAACACTAGAAAAACAAATCGCGTTCCCGTGTGCGAACCTAATTAAATTCATGGGTGGCTCACCTGCGATCTTCCGTTCTCGCATACGACGCCACAGCGCCTCCGCCTTTCTCATCGGCCAGTTCTCCACCTTCGCGCTGAAGCTGCGGAAGAACTTGTACTCCTTGAAGTGCGACATTCTTCTGCCGGTCGCGTGTCCGGATTCGTCGATTGGACCAGAACTCGCAGGCGTGGAAGGCCGAGCTTCCTCGGTCGACATTTTCCGATAGACTTTGCTCAGTTTCTCCTTCGTGACCTCCAGCTTGGCTCTCCAAGTTCTACGCTTCCGGTTGGAACACGACCAAAGTCACGAGCGAAAACTCTTCAACTCAAATTCCCGTGTTTCTGTAGAAACACGTCCGGACTCTCAAGTTTGTAACTTTTCGAAATTATTCGGATTCGAAGTTCTTCAGATTCTCAAAATTATTATGCCACCAGATTCCCCGGAATTATTCGCGGAATACTACTGTCACGTTACTCGAAAACACAGAAGCTTCGAAATTGTCGTCATCGAAACTTAGATTGTTCTTCAGGGGTTTGAAAAACAGAAATGTATTGTGGGATATAAAATTCAGTCCAGCCGATTCATTCGCGGTATTCGCTGCCGTATGCTCGTTCCGCTTTACGTCTGGATTTCGCTGGTACAGGCTTTAGGTGTGTTTCTTAAAGAATTGCCCACTTGTTGCCGCGCGCAGTGGTACTCGGGATTTATCGTATCCAAGTTTTCGACACATTCGTCGTTTCCAGGTCGAAACAGGCGTTAGACTGCGCGATATCTGTTTAACCAATAGGAGAGCACTTCGAAGTGGAACTTCGATTCAAATGAAAAATATCAAGTTTCTTTGTCGAGCGATGTTCCATCGGTTTGCGAGACACGTCGAAAGCGACTTTCGTCGAGTCGGGCGGATATCGGGAAATTGCTATGAATCGCTGATAATGTCAATCTCGCTTTCGGGACTCCCCCGGCACTTTCCCGGCGAAACACTCTCGACGATTCGCTGATGAATCTTCGCTCGGCGCAATCTACTCGCCGCCGGCGCTCTGATCTCCGTGTTTCCAAAGGCGGCGATAATTTTAATGCGGTCACTCGCGGCGTATCTGCGCCGCGCTTTGAAGACACCCGCGAAGACGAACGGGAGCGATCCTCTGGGACGAAGCTGCGCTCGCAACAGGTGCGAAGAGACGCGAGATCCCTCGCATCGTATCCCGGAGGGTTTCCCGCTCGAAACTTTCTTGGCTGCTTTCTTGTCTTCAATTTCTCCTAACTCGCCCCTTCTTCGGAAATTAAACGGAGTTCCCAATTAGTTCCAGCACACTTTCGGGCTTAACCGGAAACCGGGGAAAAATTCGTTTAAAGGGTCTTTCCGACTCGAGCACACTTGGAAACAAGTGTATCCGCGACGTCGACGAAACGTACGCAGCGAGTGCAGCACCGAAGGAGTGTTTTATTAACGAAGAAGCATTCTCTCCGAACGTTTCCCATTTCTCAAATTATGCTCGGCAGCGTGCGGACTTTGTGCGTTTCCAATAAACACAGGCGAAACGCGAAGCTGCCGGCGATATTAGAAAAAACTTAAGATTATTGCTATTAGTTGGAAGAAAATTTTCATTTGACTTCTGTTTCCGATAGTTGAGTTAGAGAAATTTTATTTTACGTATAGAACCGGTCATACATTTACGTTCGCGGTGTTAAATTAAAATATTTCGTAATAATGTAAATAATGCGTGTAATAGGTTTCTTCGTTCCGGATGCTGGAACGAAGAAACCTATAATTTTTGTATTTCCTTATATTTCTTTATCTTCACACTTCTTTATCACTTTAATTTCCGACGCTTTTCTGGCAGATTAAAATTAATTTTTGGTGACATTACAGTTCTTGAATTCGCATAGGATCAATTTTAAAAGCAACCGCGCACAGAGACGCGTACACCTGTGTAGCGCAACGGTATCGAATAGACCAAAAAGAATTTATATTTCAACTTCCTGGAAGAGAGATTCGTTTCCTTTGTGACGGTGTCGATCATCCGGATACGTTTTTTTTTTTGTCAGTTCGACGATCATTTTGCCAGACCGGGCGTCTCTTCGTCCGCCGAAAGCGTCGGGCGTTTTATTTACCTGCCAATCGTTCGACGTTCGACCAACGAGCAAATTTGTCCGAGGGAGAGAAACACGGCTAGACGTGTCCGTTTGCGAACGAGAAAATATGATGTCGACGAGCCGCGCGCGGAATATCGGAAAGCGAAACGCGGAATGTCGTTTCCGCTGCCGGGGATTTATGCCACCGAAAAGACGAATATGGCTGCGTATTACTTTCCGTCAAATATTGACCTCTCCCGGCGAGGAAGATTGTGAAAACTCGAGACGTCTATCCGAACGTTTCGCTAAGGAAAATCAAGGATAAATCAAGTAGCTCCTAAAACTATAATTTACTATAATTAATAATACTTTACTGTAATTTAATGTTTGGATGCTTACTTTGCCCAAATACCTACAATAGGTTGGCTCAATAGAAAATGTTGAACAACTGGTTCTCTTTGAAAAAGATAAATCATTTTGTAAGGCCGGTATAGCAGAACTTTCTATATTAGGTGTAAATACTCTAACCTGCTGCAGAATGATTTATTAGCTTTTTTAGAACCTTTTCAAAGTGAAAGTAAATTCAGAGAAATTCTAATATTACTTTAATTTTAACTTGAATTTTCAAATTTTAGAAGAATTATTGTAGTGAAAATGAATTAAAAGAATATGCATTGTCCCCCCACGTCTTCTTCATCCGAAATACGACGAAAGCCGGTCCCCAGCCACCGCCTTATATCGAGAGAAGACTGTAGTGAGTTGTGTGGGTCAGAAATGACACCGGCATAGGCCTAGAATTCGCAAGGGGTCCGAGGGTTAAATCTTTCGATTCTTGGAGCATCGAAGGACCGAAAGAATCTGCGTCGAGCGTTGAAACGTGTTCCAGCGGGAGGAGAGTCACGGATGAAAAAGTGAGAAAATGGGATTCGAACATTCGGATATTAATTTAGAAATTGCGAGTATTATCGAGGCACGTAGACGTTCTGAAAATTGCCGGCTGTCATCTCTCTTCACTTTGCTCTCGACTCGGGGCCATCGGAGATGAGCGTGAGAAAGGTTCGGTGCGAATGAAATAGAGACAAAGGTTCGAGCAGAGTTCCAAGAAATGGCGGAGATAATTCCGTGAATATCATCGCATTATCGAGGGGAAACGAGAAATCGTGTTTTTCTATTTCGCGTTACCGGTGGGAAATGAGGAGCCTCGTTTCCAAGTCGCGCACGATTGACAATTACAGGTTACTCTTGTAACAATGAAGAAGTAAAACGGGAACAAAAGCGATTTACTTTCGTCCAATTCTCATATGGATTATACTCCCATAATCACTGGCTTTGCAATTGCTTTATGTTTTCGATCTGTTATCTCCGTAACGAATGAAATTTATCAAAGGGCATTTTAATCACAATTTTTTAACGACATATTACGGACAATTAAATATTGTAACGTATTGTGGAGATTCTAATATCGGAAACTCATATTGATTAACAAAATCAAAGGATAGAGAAAAGAATGGAAATCACTATTTCTGAAAATTCAATATAGAATGCCATGTTCGATGATTTGTGCATAAGGAATTAAATGAACCTAAAATACGTATGTACGTGTCAGTAATATGTTGGTGCGGTAATAATCATTGAAAAACCTACATTTCTAATATTCTGTTTATGACATTTCAACCACCGACAATGTGTTCAATGGAAAAATAATTAATTTGTTTCGCGAGCACTCTGAAAAATACTGTCTACGATATAATATTCATATTAGTATAAAATACAGTGATTTCTCTATACACGTCGCCAAGGCCTCGACGATAAACGTCGCGGAACTATCCCCACGAGGTGGGACGAAGCTCGAACCCGGCTCGGGTGTATCTCCTGGACGATAGATGACGCTGTCAAGACCCGTGTTGCCGACATATATCGAGAATTCTATATTTCCGTTGACTACAACCAAATTTTTGCTATATTTGCTATTTTTCTTTGCTTTTCGCCTTGGTAAGTTCGCGATCGAAAATACACAGCCAGTTTATCAGGCGACTATGTTGCTACCATGGAGCCAGATGATCATAATTCATGCGCCGGCTGTGCGTCCTAACGGGAATACCGGCGAGGTCAAAAATCCTAATCGTTCAGGCACAAATCCGTTTCGTCGAGTCTCGTACCGAGCCTGTCTGCCCGCGGAAAATTTTCAATCCGTTCCCAGAGATTAGCGATGTCGTTAATATCGTCATTAGCGTCGCATTGAATAATTCATTCCGCGTTCGCAACTCGGGCCGAGCTCGGGCCAGAAGCTCCCGGCCGTTTACACGGGTTTCCAGCGTTCAATTTTCATCGCGAGGCGACGCGACGCGACGGTGAAACGATCGGCCCAACAAAATTAAAACGAGCCGCGCAGTTTATGCAAATTACCGTCACTTTCTCGAGCACCGTTTGCTGAACAAGTCTTTGTCACATTGTCAACGGTGCTCGGACAGACGCGGAGGAAGCTATTAGGCGGTTGTTCGCCGCGGCCCGACACTTCCGGGGGCAGTATTCTACTACTGTAAAATTTTCGATCCCTTAATTGCTTACGCTTGTCGCGCCGGTGCCCGCTAATTGTTGTCCGTGCCCAGCGGATCAAGCTTTCGATAACGATCGACCATCTTTCCTTTCGACCCAGCAACGACTCGCGTCGAATGCGATTAGCGGAGCGTGGCTCGCTATGCAGATCTCGAATTTTCGATTGTAACAAAATGGAGTAACATTTTCTTCGTATCTCCAATAGGTAGAATTCCTTTCTCTCGACGATTTTACGATTTTGTGTTTCTTCTAATAATAATTCTGCCAATGATGCACAATATCCGCAGTTTAGTGACTATTAGGGTGTAAAATACTACCCTAGAGAATATTCGATCAATGATCGTTAAAATTCGGACGTACACTAACGAGCGAAACTGAGTCTACACTATTTGAAGCAACATAACTTTTTAAAAATTAGATCAAATGACTTGAATTTTATTGAGAAGTTAGAAGGATTAGTTTATTAAACGAGGTGTAAAAAATTTTTGAAAAAAATTTGAATTGTCCGGAATCGCAAAAGAAAAAGTAAAAGTTGGTTTTTTCAGCTTGTGCATATTAACCAGTTAGCTGTAACTCCGAAACTCTACAGTCAACGTGAATGAATTGTTAAATTCTTATCGAACAAAAAAGTAATTCTTTCTCAGTTAGCTTTACAGGGGCTTTGGTTTTTATAATAGAATATGTTGGCCTACGCACCGTGAGGGATTTTTCAAATTAAACCCCACAGTTAACCGGTTAAAACAGTATAACCTTCAGATTTAGTTCAAACGACCCGATCTCTTTTTAGCAATTAGAAGAATCGGTTTACCGAATCACGTGTAAAAAGGATTCCGAAAAAATTGCAATTGCTAGGAATCATAAGAGGAAATAGAAAGGCACTCTCATTTGCAACATTTCATACGAACCGGAATGTTTTCTATTCGAAGGGAAGACTGCTGATACGCGTTAACAGAGGATAAGACACTTTTCTTAGACACCCTGTATGTATCCTGTTGGCGATTCGAGACAGACTGCCGATCCTATTGTCGCGATTTCACCGAGCGTGTCCCATCGGACACGGGAAAAATCGCTCGATCGATAAAGAACGATTACAGGTTACGGGCGGGAGATTAGCTTATCGACGGGTCGCGTGTTTTTCTTTATTTGACATAGTTGCGCGAAACCGGGCGAGACACGGTAACGTATAACACCCCGTGTTTTCCGATAACGTGGACCGGAAAGGGGGAAAAAATAGTCGATCTGGGATAGAATATGTCCGCAGCCTTGAATCGATCGCGCGGAAACCGAGGTTTCCATTGATAATCGCAACCGAATTTTAAACAGATCGCCGAGGCCGGGCACGGCGGTCATTAACGGATAGAAATCCGGCGAACGCTAATTTCCAGTGAAACTAATTGCCGGACGGTTTATTTAATATTCATGGTGTCGTCGTCGTCGTCGCACCAAACGCGCCGCGCCGCGCCGTGCCAAATACTTTCTTTTCCTATTATTTATAACGGTCGAGGCAGGTGCCGGGAATGCTCGATTAAACGCTATCGTTCCTACGGATTGTTTATAAGCCGGTAAAACTGGTTGTCTAATCGGCCACGCTTGTGAAATCGGCAGGAGCGGCTCTGTTGAACGGACGCGACCGTTTCTGCTCGGACAAACCAGAACTTGATAATAAATTACGATCCAATTGTCGCTTTGTCACCGGGCCGATCCTAGTTTTCGAAAATAGTCTAACGGACGTATCAGAAACCCCGATTAATCCTGACTTTCCGGATAACGGGAATGCAATGTTCGAAATAACAAGCTTGATCAGAGACAAATATTCTCAAAAAATGCTCTCGATTCTAATTTCCATCAAACACGTATTCCAGATTATAAAAGATTTCAAAACATTCCACTCCGCCAATTAAACGAAAGAAAAATATTGCTCTCGAGCAGGTGTGCTCTAATTCTTGAGATGCAATCATTTCCTTTCGATTATTAAAGAGATTCGCGAACGACTTCGGTTAACAGCAGTATCGCTCGCATGAAATTCGTGTAATAACACGCAGAAACGGTGATCCGCAGCGTCGATCTCTATCATTTCGAAACGTAAAGTTGATCATAAAGTTTCTTCTAATCCGGTCACCGTTCAAAAGCAAGACGCTTCGATTGCGCAACGAGTAATCAACTTGTAAATCGCGAAGTCGACGTTACAATTAACACGTTGCGAAACACGCCGAACGTTCGCCGTTCGATTTAATTCGACGCGTTTTCGCCTCGCGCAGAATAACGCAAATGAATCGGAGATTGACGGCCCTTCAAAACTCTAACGGGGTCGACGCGAGGAACGCCGGGAAACACACCGGGAATGAGCTAAACCGGTGGGACGATCAAACGGATAAAAATAGCCCTCCATCGCGACGAAAATATAAATTTCTCGAAAGTGTGATCGTTTCGAAGGGACCGAGCCCCTTCGGTATAAAATTAGCGGATGCTGATTCCAGCGCTGATTCACTGGCATTCAGGGGAGCGTTTAGAACATTAACGGGACCGTTTCTAAATACGCGATCGCGTAAAATTTATTAATAAAACCCCTGCCACGGACCGGTCCTGAACTTTCAGGAACAACAGCAGGTACCCTCCGCAAAAAAATACTTCGAAACGCCTCGATTTCCCTCGAAATCCGAAGAAAAATGTGACGCAAACCGTTGCCGCGTGAATTATCGCTGCCAATATTTTTTAACAAGTCCGTCTTTTTCCATGTATTTAGAGTATGCAGAAGTTTTAGTCCTTATCGATCGTTCGCGCATAATGACTTATAATTATAGTGGTTATCGACGTATATTAATAAGCAACTTCCACCGACGACGTACATTCTACGTATAAATGGAAGAAAATTAAAGAAAGACTAGAACTTTTGCGTACACCTAATGGAAATCCATCTGTTTTCTCCCTACACGATAATTCAATTGGAAATCGAAGGATAGAATGTTATAGTTGGTGAAAACCTACGATAGTTGTATTCCTGTTAAACGATAATTATACAGCGTATGCATTTGTGACAGAAACGAGTAGATTGAATGCAACAGAGTGGAAATATTCAGTGTATTTAACCCTGAGTTTACGGGAGTGCTAAAAGCAACTATTTTACATTACTTCGTAAAAATAACAAGGACGTAGCTGTCCAAATGCGAAGCCATTTTTTCCTACATATACCCCGAGAAATAAATTAGTCAAATAATTCCTCACGTCTTTACAATCTCGATATTCGTGAATGAAAAATATTAGAATAACGTGGTAAAAGAAAACCGCGCTTAAAAAGGCTGTGCCATAGAAGTTGCATCATTTTTCAACAATTTTTTCTTTATCAAAGAAAGTAACGTAGCTCCTGTAATTTGCAATGAACGCGGACAATTATCGTCTAGCGCGAAAGCCCGCAGGCTAACAATAACCTCAAAGTTTCGAACAAACAGAAACCTGCTACGCCAGAACACTGTGGATCACTGGTTTGAATTCGCACAATTAAATTGAAATCTTCGCTCGAAGAAACAATGTCCCTTTTGTCCCATGGGAACGCGTCCGCACGCGGCAACCGGAAACGCCGGGAAACGGCTACTTCCGGTAGAGAAACTGGTGCGCAAAAGGCGTGCGAGAATTTCCAAAACGGTCTAGATGAAAAAGTGGCGTGATCGTCGGAAAATTGGCCTGGTCGCTTTGCTCGGCGGTGTCCCATCGGACAACAACGGGGAAACAGCTTCCCGCGGCCATCTTCCTGCGACCGGGCGACCCACTTTCAATTTGTCGAGGCGGAGTTGGTTTCCCGGCAATTTTCCGGCTGCAACTGACCAAAGTAGGCTCGCGCCGCGAGACAATGCCGGGGAACATCGGATCCGACGCGTGTTTCCCTGTCGACAATGGACAGGGCTACCCTGATCACGGCTAATGGCATCAACACTTCCCGGGGTCGAACAATAACCGCGTTGTCGATCCGAGTTCGGTGTTGTTTGCGAAACGTCGTCTAGGATTCCAAACGAAAATTTGTTAGCGAGGAATTTTGACTCGTCTAACACGAAAATCGAGTCGTGACACAAGCCGAACGCAGCTACACGATATTAGTCAGTTCGCCTATCCCCTCCACTCCTGTGAACCACTACCAATCCAACTACGAAACTTCCATATTTTTAATTATTTTATCCTGGGACTTTTGCCAACTTATTCCTCGGATTTTTCTGATTAAAATGACACTAAACACGATAGAATTCGGACTGTATTCAGTGGTTTAATTGACTCGGCCTTTGACACGCAATGTCCTACACGATGTATGTCACAGCACGGAGCCGAGGATTCGGTTTAGATGAAGACTTTACTGTGGTAGCATACTACAGCTGAAAGGTTTAGATTAACACTGCAACTAAACAGCTGAGTCAAAAATATAAAGGCGAAGTTATTTAATAAATTTACTGAAATTTTCGATTATAATTATTTCCAATTGACTAACGGTAGATTCGACATGCTGTAAGATTTCCAGGATTAGCGAGTGAACTGTGAGTTTCATGCACTCGTGAGAAAAATTGATGGGCGAAAGTCCTAAAAGTGGGAAGGTTAAAGAAATGTAATAATGGAAGATGAGACTAATATTTCGTCTCCGTTGACGCAGAACATTTTTATTTTTGATCATGGACGATGTGGATCGTTTCTCATATAAATCGATTTCACCTTGCATGTATAGAATATCGATTACAATTTGGTTTGGCCAAGTGCCACATACGTGGAAATTGAATTTCGATGTGACGCTACCTTTCCCCGATAAGAGCATGTTCCGAACAAATATCTTGACAAAGTTCAAAGGTTCTCGCATGAAGCACGGTAATAGCGATCACCTATGAAACATTTTAGAGGTGCACGATTGAATAAACATCGAATACGATGGTATTAGCCCCCCTGTGTTTCCTGATATGCAACGTAACTTCGTGTTCAGTGCTGCAACTTTAAATAAAGTATTTGTTTTTCGCTCGTTTCGAACTGGTTCGTTTCGTCTAATACAGGCAAGAATTTCTGATATCGTGATACGGAAACAATAATATATATTTACAACATTATTATCCACCGCGAATGACACTTCTGCGTATTTTTGGAGAATTTTCGAAAGGTGACGAACGATATAAAATATGTAAAAAATATAATGAAACATAACATTTCTGGATTGAGTAAAGCATTCTCTCTTTACAATAATGAAAACTAATATTTTATTACAACTTGATACGAGAAGATGAAAAATTGCTGAAATGGTGTGACTTGAAAGCAAAAGTTATCGCCAAAAATTCCGTTTAAATTGTTTCGAACCGTTACGAAGTTCACCTATTAATTTTGTTATAACGAAATTCGTAGTCTGCTGACGAACCTTAACTCTCTACGAGCCGAATTTTGTTCCGTTGGTATCTATCCGCGGACAAGTTGCATAAACTTTGATGCTTCAAGTTGACGGCGCTGCGAACCGTCGTCAATATAGTTATCGATGATCACGTCATCTTGTGAAGAAACTAAAATTATTTGGTAAAATGTCGATATATAAGCATGTGACCTGAAAGTTACGCGGGCCCGTAGAGGGTTGAGAATCTTGCGAGGTTTCAAAAACGAAGATTAATTTAAAGGAGCGTAAGTAAAATCCATTTCCGTTTTCCAACGGTATTAATAACGAAAGAACAGTAATTACAACGAGTATTATATTCGGGCAAATGGATTCTTTCTGATATTTCGACGCAAAAATGTCTCGCTCGGGTTTAATCTGTTCGTTTTGAAGCAGAGGATTTCAAGACGCTTATCGACAGACAAGAGAGTTAGGGCATGCTGGACTTGAGGCTGTCAGCGTGACAGACGAATTTCCACGTGGTATTTAGCGGCGCAGCGCGAAACGAATCCGCCACGGCGATAGCAAAACCGCTCTCGAGAAAACTTAATAAACGTCGCGACCGCCTAACAGGAAGCGGACGAGATAGCCGATGAATAATTAGAACGAGACGCAAGTGGAGCGGGACTGGAATCAACGGCGGATGAATTTTGCAAAATTCACCGTTCCAACTGTCAATAAAGTCTGCGACTGTTTGACTTCGCGTCCCGCTCGCGATGAATAGTTTATAACCACGGGAACGGCTCCGATACTTCGGGCCAATGTATTTTCCTCCGGACCGCTTTTAACCGCGCGTCTTTCCGAAAAAGATCGGAAAATCGAAATCCGATCTGTCCCCGCGTACCTGCCAGACTTTCCGACGAACGCTTAATCGCTTCCGGTTAATTAGAACGGCGAGGCGTCTGATGGACGCATTTAATATTTGCCCGCAAGAACATGAAATAGTTTGTCTTTTCTTGTCACGGTAATTTTCATAGCGATTCAATATAACAGATTTTGATATCTAATAAAGTTACAAGCAAGCTGGACATCTCTGCAAATTTTAGAATTCCGAATGAAACGACGAATTTTGACTTACTCGAGCCGCAAAATTGCGACGATATATTTGAAGCAGAATTTCGAATCGGAGTTAATTACCGGGTTAATGGATTTTAAGTTTGAGCCACATATCCGACAGACGTTGATCGATGATATTGATGATACATACGTACGTCGCGTGGCAACAAGTTTGGTGTTTGTGCGGTAATAATGTGCGAACACAGTTTTAGAGTGTCAACAGATGATGAACCGTGATGACCCAATTTCGAACAAATTATGTGTTATGAATTATTAGTCGGGCCCCTGTTATCCCGTGTTATTACGAGCCGGTTCGACTAAAAGGAAAAATGGAGAAAGTTTATACATAACGACGTTATAAAGTATCGATAATTCTACAAAGAAGCGAAGAAAATTGATAATCTCCATTAGATTGATTGATGACATTTTCGTAATTATGCTGGGTAACATATCACGATTGAGCAGTAGAAAATGATTAATGGCTACGTCAATGAGAAATCCTATTCAAAGTAGTTACGAGATTCCACCGAGTCCGCGTAAAAGCTGGAAGAATTAAAAATTGCTTCTTAATGAATAAATCCATTGATTGACTGGGTCCGCAATGAACCTGTAAATATGTAGGTCGTCGCGTCATCGGCGAACACATACGTGTCGCGTGGTTTTCTTAAAGATAACCTTCTCCGTTAATAGTATCTGATTAGGCGTATATGAAACAGTGACTTTCAACTACGAACGATTTTCCAATGGCGCGCGTGTGCACAATAAACACGGAAAGAAATTAATTCGACCTGCAATATTTTCTACGTTAAAAAGGGTGCTTAATCACTCGGTGCTGATTACCTGAATTACTTCTGTCATCGACACCTGATTGATGCGAGATGACTATACATGGACTCGGAATAATTCAATAAGTGGAAAGAGAAAATAACTACACTAAACCCTGCAATAACAATTTTGATATTAATGCGTGAGAACTGTGATCCGATTACGAATATTTTGAAAAATATCGGACATGGAGGTTCCGAATTCTGTTTTCGTTTTAATTTGCGAAATGTGGCACAGATTTGCTTCTGTTTTTTGAAAAAACTTCACAGCTACTCTTTACTGACTTGATATCGAAGAAACCAAGATACAAACAATTAATGAAAATTGCTTCGCAAATGCTGATTAAGAACAATCTAAAATAATACGATCCCCGAACGCGTCGTTCGAAAGAAATTGGCGCGCAAAATCAAGCAAAGAACGTTCACTCGCACCTCAATACTGCCACCATTACCACAGGAAGAGTAAAAAATCGTTTCTTCACTATCAGAAAAAGGGGCACGGTATCTTATTCGATAAATTATACTCAATTACGTGAATCACGAGCAGTTCGAGCAGTTCCAGGACCACAGGAGATAAAAGGAAACGTCTAGACCGCAGATTTCTATGTAAATTTATGCAAATTTGCGTTCCGGTAGACGGTCGAAAAATGGAGCTTTATCCGGTTAGAATGAAACCGAACATCGACTCGAGAACGATCGAATTTAATCCCGATTCGTGTAATTGTACCAAATTACAGGATAAATCGGTACAGATTTCACAAACGTTTGAAAACAGTTCGATCTTATCGATTCACAAGGGTGTGGATCGCACTATAAAACTGCACAAACTCTTAACTCCTTCCCGTGTCGCACAGACGAGTATCAGATGCGTATCGTTAACAAGTTCCATTATTATCAAACACGAATCGACAGAAGGGAAACAGAATTGGTCACATTAGCGACGCAATTAACTGGCTCGATCGGAACAATCGCCGCGACAAAAGCAGCGTTAACGAAACGAGCCTGATTTGTCGTTCGAATGATCCACGAGCAGCGCGAATTCAAAGGCGAAACGTTGTTCCCACGGAGTCGGATAGTATCCGGAGAACAATAGTGAGTTCGACTTGCGATCGAATGCACTCGCTGCGTACCATTTGTCGATCAATTATCCTCGGCGATGGCGTCGAAGGCACCGAGCACTGAAACGATCGGGATATACCTGACATGAACATGATCGGTGGTCCGATCGAGGATCGCGCACACGAGCACGCGGACGCGAGGAGAGGAGACCGAAGACTTCCGGTTTTCGATCCGTTCGCGCGAGGGTTGCTCCGCGAGGGTTCGTTTGCCGCCGCGGGGCCCGACCGCGTCAAGGGTGTTTCGCAGGCTTCGAGGACCTAAGACGCGGCGCGTCGCGTCGTCGCGAGTCGCGTGGACGCCGCTTGGTGAACTGCGGCCAGCGCCGCGGTGCCCGTGATAGCGACGACTGGCACCGTGTTCCATTGGCCGACGAGACGAAAGCCACCGTCGCCGCCGCCGTCACCGCCGCAGCGCAAGCGTCTCTCCGACTTTTTTACCCCGACGAACCGATCAAATCACCTGCTCGATACGCGCCTCGCCTTCGCGACGCGACGATCCCCGATCTCGATCCCGCTGCCGACGATCTTTTTCGCGCGACGCCGCAAGCTTCACCTAAATCATCTCTCGAAACGCTCGCCTCTACCATTCTCAACACTAGAACCACCGGAGCAGTCGAAATGACTGGTCCCTGATTTCTTCTTTTGCAATTACTGAAATTGTAAAAATGTCTTCTGTCGGAAATCTTTCAATGAACCTCTTCGTTGAAGCTCATGTCACAATGAAAGTTGTATGAAGTCTGAGCACAGTCTTGTCACAAAGCAATATACGTCAGTTTGCATTTATTGCTAGCTCGTTCTAGTGTTAAAGGAGGCCGGCAGGCATTTGGCCTTGACTGTCAAGCTATGTTACGCTGTGCCCTTTTTTTTTCTAGATATTTTATGTATTAAATAAGTTAGCAATCAATTAAAAATGCATACCACCGTGTTTGTACATATCTTTTTTGGTCTACTTTGCTGCGTCTGTAAATCTGTCGAAGTTAAGCGATATACGTGTACGAACTTGAAATGTTCAAAATCTTGACAAATTGGCGCTTCAATATTGCAACGAGCAGTTTAAAAATGGTCAATCATGTTTCCCAAAAGTCCAATCCACGTCTCTATGGAGCCCAAATTGCGAATATCTACCTCATCCCGGAGTAATTCGTAATATTCGGCACAAAACTCGCTTTCCGAGGCAAGTGTGACGTCACAAGATGGCCGCCGCCGAGAGATTTCTATACGCCAATAGAGGTTTCTGTTGCGCGCACCTTCCATTATTTGAATGAAATGGCGTCCATCTCGGGTTTCGATTAACGCGGATCGCATGGGTTCTCCTTTTGCCGCGCAGTAACACAATTTCGTCGTTGTTTTGTTGGAGATTTATAATGCAGGAAGGACAGGGGAGAATTTCCCGACGCCGAAGCTAGCGTACCGTGAAACACACAGGAGTCTTTTTTGGTCCACTTTTGTCAGTCGTCCGAGCACAGGTAAAGAACATGTACGCTCACCCATAATGGATCACTTTCCTCCGTTTTACATCGATTATCACATTGATTTCTAACAACGTAATATTTCACCAAGAAACTCACCGTTCGCTTGTACCGATAGAAACCAAATTATAGACTAAACGTCGAATCTTGCGAACTTATAAACTTAAAAAGAAAAGCGCAGTTAATTTACGAGTGGTCAAATAAATAGTTTACCAACGTCTTATTTTTCATTCGCTCCTAAGAAATATTAGCACATTTACATTTTTTAATTTTAATTCATAATCTTACGCTTCGAACAAATACATCGAATCAAACAATTGCGGGGAGATAAAAGACCGCAGAATTTAGAACAGAAAATGGCCGGAATTTTCGTCCGAGTAATCGTCGAAATATTTTTGAAACGTAAGCGACTCATACCCGATGTATTACATTGCCGTAATATTAAAAGTATACGGGAAACACATCGTTCCGATTTAGGTTGCGCATGCGGCTGCGGATGTGGTTGCAGAAGAGAGGCAAAAATAATACGGACCGCATTAACCTTTTTGCCTAATTAAGTTCTCGCGTTTGCGGACTTTTTGGTATTCATAACCCGTTATGAATGTAGGTCCTATTTATAAATACATCCTAATATGTAACTGAAATATTAAGAACAGCGTAACGAGGGAAGGCTTTTCCAGAATTCCTGTCACGTTCGCATAGTTTCCATACTTTTCGCATTTTTTACCAGAGACAAATTACGAGCTACGGCAATTAGAAATAATTCGTTTTCTAAACGATCGTATCACGCATCTTGTGTACGTGCTAACCTTTATTTCACCTTCGGATAATTATCGAGCGTAACTTCGAAATAATGCAAAATGGCTGTCTCGGACTTTCTCGGCACGGTTTTTAAAAAGAAACGCCGTTTCAGAAGTGATCAATCTAGAACTTTCCGTGTCATAAAGTTACTCTTTTTTTCCCCCGTGTATGCATGTTTTAATGGACATATACGGTAAAAGTATAAATCACCGATTGATTAATAGTCTAGGTACGCGGGAACTGAATTCATTAGCATGCGAATACACCTTGTAGGTACACGGTTTCGAGAGGCCGTGTACTAACAGTGGTTTATTGAAGTAGACTTGACCCACTTTTCATTCGAATTTCTACATAGAACAATCCTCCGAGGTTCATAAACGTGTTTCCAATTAATTTCGTGGTCCGAGCAGCAACACAATAAATACCGACGGAGCTTTTTATGCGAAATCAGCGCCGCGCAATCAACGTAGCCATTTTCTACACCTAATTTCCACTAATTCCGAGAGTTTTCCATCGCGCGGAGACTTCCTTTCTCTTTTGTGGGAAAATGAAATATGCTTCGGACGTCTTAGAACAAAGAAACGAAGACGTGAAATATGGCGGACTTCCGAGGGGGAGGACTGGTGAGGTATTACGCGATACGGAAGATGACAAATGCACTATACCGATGTAATTTTGCAACGATAAATCTTCTTTCGTTTAAGGAAGTGACTCGCTGAATACAGACGTGATAAATATACACGTGTTTTCTCGCTATTAGTAATAACTAAACCGGCGGAAAACCATGCTAATCGTGCAGCCTACATATGTCAGTTAACTTCGAAATCAGTTGTTATATATCCTAAACTAACCTCAGATATTTGTCCATTATCAAAAATTGAAAGAAACATTATTTAATGTTTTTGAATTATTGTTGATAAAACGTTGGACCTGGCTGCTTCTGAAATCAACTTGGACTAATGTTAACACTGTTGCAGGACAAGATAAGTTTTGATATGAGACGAATATGACAATTTTTAAGATTGCTAACCCAATAGGGACATAATCATTTTTAATAAGAATACCAACATTTAATCGAGTCAACTTTTAGACGGTCCTTTGACACAATGAAATCAAAGATGGCCAACAAGTAGATTGCAATATTGATCTTGTCGAAAACGGACATTGTGGGTACGGAAATTGTAAATATTTTGCAGTGTTTGCACGTTCACTGTTCAGTGAACATCTATTTACATAACGTGAAATATTCACTCGATTGATCGGAGATTGGTTACGGAAATTACGAGATGACTCGGGGCGTTCGAACTTCGCGTACTTCGGGCGTACTTCGCGGTATTGATTTTTAATTACCATGAACGAAGAGCTGACAGAAACTTCGATAATTCTGTTTGTAGCGTGCAAGAGTTGTTTTACGGCAGACCCTGCCTCTCGACAAATGGTAGAACGAAGAGACATTTTCAAACGGCTTTCTCCAAACGCATCTTTGTTCGCATTATAAATAGAAGTCGAGACAATGTTCACCGAACACCATTATCTTTACCTTATGCATGCAAACATGGAGAGTGGAAACTCTGTTCTCGGCGTATCCAATGCGTTCTTATTATAAATTCAAATTCTGCTTGCTCTGCGAGTCAGTTCGTAAAATGTTAAACTTTGCCTGAGGAAACCAGAAATTTTTTGACTTTTTTCACGCGATCCTGCACATATCGGCGAGAAAATGCCGAAAATCCAAGTTTCAATTATAGGAACTCACGTGTACAAAAGTTACGCGTGTTTCAAAATTGGAAGTCAACGTTTCTGATCTTTGAAAAAGAATTCTTATTACATCGGAAGTGTTCGAAAGCGTCGAAAATATAAAAATCTAGTCGAATTAAGAGAATTTGTCCGATATCCCGTTTATCGATAAAGGAAAAATAAAATGTCCGGTTCGAAATGTCTAATCGAATCGACAGATTACTTCGAAAATACACACATCTGATCGTACAAGCGAAATTCACTATTTACCGGCAACTCTTTTGAGCGATCTGCTGCTCACTTTCATTTCCGTGGAAGAAGACTTTCATGCTGATTTCGCGTGTACATTCAACTCTTTGTTTGTACGACGAGACTTCGTTTATGGTGGTTTAAACATTTGCGTACCGAATTTTTACCATTAACGTTCAAGTGGTCGTACTCTTGGCTTAATCTCCGCTGCTCTTATTTTCAATCGAGGACGGCGGACCGAAGTCAAAGGCAAACCACTCAGTCGGATCAAAGATTAAAGCCAAGTGCAACGGGAGACGAAGAAGGAGAAAAGGAGAGAGAGAGAGAGAGAGAGAGAGAGAGAGAGAGAGATAGAGATCTACAGGTGGCACGTTTCTATTCCTCCTAATTTCCAGCAGGACTTCTTTCGGGGAGGACAACACTTCCGTCAGCTTTCTATTCGGGTACGCGACCGAATGCATCAAAGAATCGCGATGCAGTCCCGAAATACATTGCGTGCTCGTCGAACGACGGTTCGTGTCCTCGCACGTGCATCCCCGTGCGCCGAAAGACCGACCGGTCGGGTCGAAACAGCGGTGGAATCGATCGGGAAAGTTTAATTAATTATCGACGCGTTCGCGAGCCGGTGCTAATTGCTTTCTCGAGGCGCGACTCCGAGCGCCGTCGTAATTAAAGCTTCCGGTACGAGGCGCGCGCTGACCCACGGGTAATATTAAGAATTAACCCACGCGGGTTTCGCGGATGCGCGCAAGAAGGCTACTTTCATCCTCGCTGCGAGCGACAAATTGCCTCGGCTCCGATCCAATAAATCACTCCGCGCGGAAAGGGACGAGGC